>JABANP010000417.1:0-47580 GCA_013115135.1 Perkinsus olseni
AGTGGGTGAGGCTCGACCGTTGCTGCGGACGACAGGGGGCTTACCAGAAAGGTCCGACGCCTCATTTCCGTCGGGCGTAGGGCATCCAGACTGTCTCTATAAGATGGCAGCGTGTCTTTCGAGCGGTAAGCCCTAGCTTTATTCTCAACCGTGTGATCGAGGTCGTCGTACCTAGGTGGGGATGTCTGGGATGATCGCAGCAGAGGCAGCGAAGCGCTAATCCTACTTTGGAGGTGCTTCTTCTTCTTCTGCTTCCTCATTTGGGTCGGGCAGACGCTGGGCGAGATTTCTGAAAGCTTTGAATATTAGCGGAGACACTACCGATAGGGGATGCTGATGCAGCGCTGATTTCAACAGCATGAACCACGACAGAGGCTAGCGCGCGTACCGCAGAGGTGTCAACTCACCCTCGGGTGTGTCTACGCTGACTAGGGTAGCGTGTAGACGGATAGTATCTAGAGACTCCGTTCTCACCATAGCTACATCGGATATCTTCTTGGTGGCTCACCTGTGTTCGGCGTGGGGCGGCGGCTGCACGTCGGTATCGAATAGCACTGTAGGCTCTCCCCTGGAAGTAACCATCACTCCATAACGAGGGTCACCTCTGGTCGGAATTTCGAAGAAAAACGCCTCTGCTTCCGTAAAATTGGTGCCATCACCGTGTCCCAGAGTCGCGTCTAGTTTCATGATGTTATCAGCTGTTCCCAGTATGGGTATATGCCGCCATGCACCTTCAGCACTTTCGATCGTGAACTTTGCCTTCAGCCGTCGGACTTGACCGTATCGCCGCGACCTTTTGCTCATTCGTCGAGGGGGAACAGGGTAGTCTTGCTCGACGAGCTCGGCTTTCCAATGACGAGGCCAGTGGCTCTCGAAGGTCGCCACCGTCACTCCTGCTTGTTGGCATCGCGGCACCTGCAGTTTTTCCATCGCCATCGGCCGTAACTTGTTGAACAAGTACTCCACGTCCGATCTCGGATAGGTCAAATAGTAGTATGTAGACGAGCCCCCAGCTAGAGCTGCCCTTCGGTAGCTTATTTTCGCCCTCTGCATTCCCTCGATCCGACACACTCGGTGTGGGTTAACATCGAGAGAACCCTCACTAGAGCTTTTGGGGCGGTCCTGGATGTCGCAGACGTCACTGGTGAAGCGAATGTCATTCGATTGCTCTGCCGGGTCGATCAAGGCACCGTGTTGTGATAGAGTACTTATCAGACCTCCTTTAGTTTTACCAATACACTGAGCTACCATCTCGTCCATGAAGTCGCAGTAATACTTATATTCGGCATTAACCAACCGAACCAGTGTGATGCCGATGGTCACGAGATGGATTCTCATTTAACAACAAATACTTACACCTGACAGTTTAACTGGCTGCTGCTCGATCTCTATCCTAAAGACGAGTAACTGAGAGCCTCTCAGTGAGAGGTGAGGTCATCTTTGATATGCCAAATCGCTGGGGTGATAGCCGAGCCTTTCCGTAAGCCTGATCAACCCATCATCTCCCTCCACGTCTATTGATGACCACGAGGAGAGCAAACGATCATAATAATTTTAACCCTCCCCTCGACTTGAAGGGTTACATAGACCGCTCTGGAGACGCAGGGTATCTTGAGGGCTCACAATCGGGCCACTCGGGCGAATGGATGCTAATGGAGAGCTCGAGAATGAGGGACGGGAAAATGCACCTTCGAGCGCAGCAGTGCGGGGCGGAGATTGAATCGACGGTCGCACGAGTATTGCCAGCGGCATGCCGGGATTTAACTCCGGCGGGTCCATCGACTTGCGTTCCGAGGCGAGGGCCGATCCTAACTGGCTCCGTCGGGCTTCGGTTTTGACCTTCTGGAACGATCACGGTCTCTCTGGTTTTGAGAGCAGGCGTTACGTGGACAAGACGTTGCGCCAGGGCCTCCCGCTGGACGCGAGTGGATGTTCGGGAGTGCTTTGTTGTCTCTACTGGGAATGCCGCTACTGCTCCTCGGTAGAAGCGGGCTGGACCGCCAGTTACTATGCGAAGTCTTAGCAGACGGGCCGGCTACCTCCACCGGGCGGAAGCTGCGAGTGCGAAGGCCGCTGACCACGAGTCGCTGCTCGACCCAATCTCCTGAGCTTTTCTGTAACGATTCGGATACCGTGTGGACGGGAAGTACCTGAGGAGCTCGATTCTCAACAGAGCCGATCGCGAAAGTTGCTCCCCCACCTGTCCTCAGTTAAACGCTTGGGCCGCATGTTCGTATCGAATAGCATAACAGGTTCGCTCTTGTGAGGTGACTCATGATTCACATCTATGATGTCTCATCCTTCCATGAGGATTCCTGAAAAGAAACGCTTCAGCTCGCAGGTGCTGAGAGTCACCATCGTGGTCACTCGGCGTCGCTCCGAGCTTCATAACACCATCAGCAGTCCGCGACACGACCAGCTTCTTCATCGTACCATCCTCCGTCTCGCGTTAGGAGACTCGGCGCTCGGCTCTCTAGCTCTGACGTCTAGACTCTAGTATTCTCGATCCCTCGTGAAGGACCAGGGCGGGCCCCTTCCGTGAGGGATTGCCCAGCCTTCCAATACCGGGGTCCGTGAGCTTACGAAAGCGGCTCAGTCTTTTTGTTGATTGATCCTGTCGTAGTTCAAGATCCTCCAGGGCGATCGTGGATCCAGCTTAAAGAAGAAGTACCCCATTCCTGTCAGCTGGTTGGTGAGATAATAATATGATGGTAAAGTCTAAGATTGGCTTCTCTGCTTTGTGAGATATATTGGCAGTGAGCATCCCGGTGCCGACCTCGATCTCGATGTCGCATCTGACTCGGGGATCCACATGAAGGAACCGCCTGCGCACGACAGTGGAACCAGGTACGGCGATCCCTTTAATATGGCAAACGTCGGTTACAGTATCGAACTTCTTTCGGGTGCCTCCTGGATGAGTCAAGGCACCATGTTGTGATAGAGTACTTATCAGACCTCCTTTTGGTTTTACCAATACACTGAGCCACCATCCTCGTCCATGAAGTCGCAGTAATACTTATATTCGGCATTAACCAACCGAACCAGTGTAATGCCGATGGGCACGAGATGGATTCTCATTTGCAAGAAATTCTAACATCGGATATCTGCCTGGTCTAGAACAGCTGCTGTAGCAATGGTAACTTCTGGAAGGCCAGGCTATCCTTGTTATGTCAGCGTGAACGCCGATTGCCCATGAAGCTTTTCACTCTCATCTATTGACTAACACAAGAGAGGCTTACTAACACGTCTTTTTACAACCATGCCCTCGAAAGGAAGAGCTCGAGGACCACTCAGAGAACACGTGTATCCCGAGGCATCGGAACCGGCGAGTTTAAGCGACCAGTGATAGTGGAAGCTCGAAGGAGAGAGCGGAAAATGCATCTTCGAGCACAGCAGTGCGGGCGAGATTTTTATTCATGACGTGAGGGACCAACATAACAGGCATGCAGAATCTCATTCGACCTTGTGGAATCTGGAATGAAGATCTACTGGCGTACGAAAGGGCTAAGTCACTCACAAATAGTAGGCAAGTCCACTCAGCCTGAGTGGTCTACCAGTTGTTCTCATAGGTCTCCGAACGCATTGGTCGAGAAGATACTCTAGATTGCCAGGGAGGATTCTTCTCAGCTTCTCCAAGCGACCAAATCAGGGGAGTACCATCATTGCCTTCTGTGGATCGGTTGGGGCCCAACCGTTGAGCACCCGGGTGATATGCACACCTCCCAGACGGGCTGGCCCATCATTAGTATTGCCCTTTTTCACTAGTTTCAGATGAATGCGATGGAGTTGACGTGAAGGCGTGGTTTCAGCCGCTGTTTGATGATGCCACCCACTTGGTCGTGCGCAAAGTCATTTGAGAGTTGAATACTCATAACGGAACATGATTGTAAGTTAGCAGATGGACTCAACTGAACAGAGCGAGGCGCTCTCGTCCCAAAGGAGTGTCCGTGGCTGGGTGAGGGAGGCGAGGTGGAAAAATTGGATTATCCTCAGGGCGCTGCTGATGCTGGTTCGCCCTGATCATTGCAAGCTCACTCAAACCAAACTTCTTCCATGGGTAACACATCTTGATGAACACCGATCAAGCATGCGGCATGAACAAGAGCAGCAAGGTGGGGGGTCGTCTTGATTACCCTCTCCGTCGTAGAGTCTCCGATATCCAACCGGAGTGGTGTCGACCGTGGTCTGAAGAGTGAGAAATGAATGTACAGCTGTTGACGACAGTAGTCCACCATAAAGGGGTCTGCCATTTTGACCCTTGTCGACCCAGACTTGCGCATCCAGACTCTCGTCCTGCCTAAAGACCCAACTCAAATCGGCCCGGAACTAGGGCGTAATTTATGTTCTTGCGATATCCATGCACTGCGACATGTTTTTGAATGAGTCTCAATTCGATGATGTCCCAATAACATCGCCATTTGCTCGGGTCAACCGAACAAAGGCTGCCGAGCGACAAGGACCAGGAACCGCTAAGTGCAGCATAACTCACCTTTGGGCTTCTCTGTAACGATTCGGATATCGTACGGACGAGAAGTACCTGAAGAACTCTATTCTCAACAGCCGAAACGGCGGAGTTCCTCCTCCACGTCGCTTCTCACTTGTATTCAGATGACCGCAGAGGTCGCATACTCGTATCGAATAGAATGGCAGACTCCTTTGAAAGTGACCATGATCGCTCTGTGAGATTCTCCCAGCCAAGAGTATTCGAAGATGAATGCCTCCCGCTCGTATGGGGTGATCATCATCATCGTACTGACCCGGCGATGTCTCAAGTCTCATCATCTCATCGAAAGTGTCAATGCGGTCAGATTCTTCAACGTACCATTGTCCATTCTGACCTGGAACTTTGGCCGTCTCTGACGGCAGAATGGCGATATCTCAGCCGGTCTCGATCCGCTCGACCAGGTAACCCAAAGCACCCTGGAGGAGCATCCTGGAGCACGGCTGACCTCTTCCGTGAGTTGCCCTCCAATAGCGAGGCGCGTGGCTCACGAAGTCGCCGCAGTGGTTCCTATTGATTGGCTCCGTCGAGCGCACAACATCTTCCGGCGCAATTGGTCTCCAACGCGGCAAATTGGTAACTCGTTCCGGTTATCTGATTGGTCAGAAAATAATATGAAGGTATATCGAATATTCTTTTTCTCTCTTTCATCGTCGATATACTCTCGTCTCATGCAATCGGACTCCAGCACTTAATTTCGATGTCACGTTTCTCGGAAATCAGCTGAACCTTCCGCCGACCCCGTTGGGCGGTCTTTGCCAGCGAAACCTCGCTAACATATCTAACTAGCAGTTTGGTCGATCATGGATGGGTCAATGCACCGTGTTGTGACAAGAGTAGGTCACGGGGCCTCAATAGGTCTACCACCATTTTCACTGGGCCCGTAGCTCCTCGAAGAATTTGCAGTAATACTTGTATTCAGCGTTGGCCAACCAAGTGAGCGTCGAGACCGATGACCACAGAGATGGGCTCTCATTCGCAAGATATACTAAAATGTGAGCATCGTCATTATCGAGTACTGTGCTCCTGCTTCGGTGTGCGCACCAGAAGTGGCCTTCCTTCCGTAAGAATCGTTTCCCCTATGATGTGGGCTAGCACCCATAGATGCTATAACCCAGGAGTCTACTATGAAACGCTGCTGTATTCGCGTGGAGAATTAGCGGCAGAGAGGCCGATCATCAGCCGCCGATGGTTTGGTGGTGATCAGATTCCACCTGCTGGCCTTGAATCTTCACCGCTCCTCTGGTCGCAAACCAAGGACACCAGAGGCTGATACTAGTCAATCACATCCATTGACGACGCTACGAGTGGCTGTCGTCACAACGATCGCAATGAGGAAGTGATACGGACTCATCTGCATGGATGAGCCGAAAGGTGCTCACTTTCTACGGAGAATAGTCCGGTCTTGGAGTTAGCGCCGCGGAGCACTAGAGGTGCTGGTGCGTCTCAATACCTGCAGGACCGTATACGGTGCTGATATCTTTGGTGGAGCACCTGCGCCGCTTGCCTGTGACCTATCCGACCGGAGGCTCACACTGCCACCTATGTGCAAGGCTGATCCACAACCGTTTGAATGGCGCTTGGCCATGGGAGCAATCCTCCGCAGCCAGAAGCTTGATTTTCTCCATGTTCCGGTGAGTCTCCAATACCCGTCGCTTCAGCACAGGCTGGCTTGCCTGCCCCATTACCTGGAGCACTCAGCACTGTGGGCGCTGGACGGAAATTAGCCGCGGTGTTACCTTGGTAGCGAGCGAGATCGATCGATCGCCTTCTGAGCTGAGGCAGCGTACATTCCGATCTCGAGGCGGTTCGTTCCCTAGCAAAGGGAGAACTTTTTCGTCCTACCCGGGGGCAGAGTATATCCTCGTGATCTCTAGGCGCTTTCATGCTGTTCTGCTATGGTATGTAAGAATTTACTCCTGACGTTGGCATGAGGCGTACTGCCTTGGGATCGCTGGAAGCTCGAAGAAGGCCTCAACAATTCTCTCCTCTCCATCCACAATTCCTCTGAACCCTTTCTACAATACCGCAGTAAGGTTTCCGCCTCTGTAAAATTGTATACGGTCGTTTCCTCGGAAACCTTTGACGATTCCACCATCGAGCGTTTTCACGTTCCTCAAAATCCATTCCGATTCGGAGAAATTAACCCTCAGCTCGAAGACCCGCTTATATCTCTTCTTCGTCTCGGAGTATCTCCCTTGTTTCAATATCGCCGTCCACTTCGTCGGGTGATGCACGACGAACTCCGCCTACGGGTGGGAGGTCTCCCCTCAAAGGGATGCATACATCGAGACCGGCATCAGTCGTGTAGAAGCGTCTCGGCCCATCATAATCCGTGAAGTTGACGTCAAAATAACCCGGCTGTCCGTTTCTCCCATCCACCTTTTCATACTTGATGGGGTACTCAACGGAGCCATGGGAACTTTCAGTTTCTATTGAGGACCCGCGGCGCTCCGCGAGACAGGACGTCCACGTATGAGACAGCGCGGATGAGCCTTGCAGCTTGAAGGCTGTTATAGTACCAGGGCATTCGCGGGTGGTCTTCATAGGCCGAAGATTTCGTTCACGCGTTTATTCCGACTATTCCGTACCACTCCTTTGTCCGAAAGCGCACGGACTGCAGTGCTTTATGGAAGTGACAGTAGAACTTGAATGGGCGCTCTCGAAGGCTGATCACACCCAAGGCGCTGGGAACAAAGAAAGCCCATAAAACATTGAAGGGCATTGTAAGTGAGCACAGGCTGACACTGGAAGCTGCATTTAACATTCCGAGACGGCTCATTAGAGTGCGGCAGTGGCTAACACCACTTTCAGAGCTGCGCTCTTCGCATACTGGAGGTAACCCATTCTCCATTCCTATGGGTGGAGGCGACTATGTTGTCCCTGTGATGTCGGCGTTATTCGTGTGGAGCCTCGGCTTAAGACTGCGCGTCCGGACTCGGTGTGGTGTCGCAGCGGTGTCCGACTCGAGACACAGTGTTAGGAGTGTTCTCATCGAGTACGAGGGAGAAGGATTCTTTGATTCGGTGAGGGCTGGCGCTACCCTCGCCCCAGAGCCCTTTAAAGGTTTCGGCGCTGGAACTCCGGCCAGCCCTGGATTATCGGTGATAACTTCATCCCTACACCTTTTCAACATCTAGTTCGCCAGTGGAACCATCAAGTTCGCCGGGCGGGCGAAGTTGGATGTACAGAATCTGAGAACGGGAATATCTATTTCCGCACGTGGAACATTCAATTTCGCGTTGGGACTTTCGAGATCCGCACGTTGGCCTTTCGTAAGTTCAATTTCGACACGATGGAACTTTTCGACTTCGCAATAGGGAACTACAATTTCGCATTCGAGACGTTCAATATTCGTGGTGGTCCTTTGGAACCTGCAATTTCGCGGCACTGGAAAATTCAACTTCGGAAATGGGATGTTCGATTTCGTTGTCGCCAGCACTTTTTGCACTTGGAGGTGCTCTCACTGAGTCTGGAGATCGGCAGAAGCTCTACTCTCCCCCTTCACGGATAAAAGCCGAAAGGGAGGGGCGGGAGGGCCACAAAACTCAAAGGAGTCTTCCTCTCCTGGATTAGTGCGCTATATAGCACTTATCTCGTTCTTCAATGAGCAACCCATGTCAGGATTCTAGCGTGACGCTCTCGCTTCCCATGGTCGTGCGTGTGCGTACACAGGCACAGCTTCGTCGTGTACCCCATACGCACTACCGAGATCAGAGGGCTCAGCAATGCTTGATCGTTGGCAAAAGTGCTGGCGATCAACGAAATCGAACATCCCATTTCCGAAGTTGAATTTTTCCGGTGCCGCGAAGTGTAGAGGTTCCGGGACCGCTCACGAATATTTGAACGTTCGAATGCGAAATTGTAGTTCCCTATTGCGAGGATTGAAAGTTCCATTGTGTCGAGATTGAACTTACGAAAGGCCAACGTGATGCGGATTCAGAGTATCGCAGCACTTGAAGTGAATGTTCCACGTGCGGATAGCTCATGTCCCGTTTCAGATTCGTACATCCAACTTCGCCCGCCTCGGCGAGCAGTGGATTTCCACTGTCGAACTAGATGTTGAAAAGGTGTAGAATATCTAGAATATGGTGACTGAGTTGGGAGTTGTCTGTAAAGAAAGTGCTCGAGCTAAAAAGTGCCGAATTTAAACTGTATGAGTTGGGATGTCACCCGGCGTACGACGTACGCGGGGAGTCCATGAGAGGATATACCGGTTAGGTCGCCGCCGGGCCGAGTCAGAAGGCATACGGACTGCAGTGCCTCGTAGAAGTGACAGTAGACCTTGGACGGACGCTGCCACATAGCGGAAGTTGTGATCACACCAGGAATGACAAGACGTAGTGAAGCCTTCATGGTCATCGGTAACGAAGGAACCAACAGAGACTTCCCGAGCATTGATGTAGAGAACAGAAGAGAGTCGATATTGAGACCGACAGGATATGATCAGGGTGGACGGGAATCGAAAGATAGGCTAATACATGAGGAGAGAGAAGGCCTCTGGTTGAAGCCAAGCGCCCATCATACCTTTCGATATACTGGATTATTTTACCTGGATTACACATGGCAACTTCCGAGACTATCTCTGTAACAAAATTTTCCCCGAGGTCCGACTGAAAGTTAGTCAAGTACACCGCAGTGCATCAAGGAAGCATGCCAATGGTTGGCCATCAGGCTGAATATATTACAAGCTCACAGAAGTAGCCATTTTCTCTGAGAGGCTCGCAAAAGTTGCTTTCTCGCAAGTCAAATCGTCAAGTCTCCGAGTCAGTCTTCGAGACAAAGTCGTATATGCCAAACGGTTAGTTCCTCATCACTTGTTAGGTCAGGTCAACGGGAGGGATCCCTCCGTCCCATTCATTGACGAACACAACGACGGTATACTCATCACCAAGCGAAGTTGACACACGTACTCAAACATCGACATCAATGAACACGGATGAAGTCGAGTCCGCGACCGACAGAGGAGTCGTGTGGCAGTGATCATTTTGTCAGTGCTAGCTGGCTCGACACCTGTCACAAAAGATGTAGGAGTCGGTATGAAAATGACAATGCGTGCATGCAGGCGGATAGCGTTCACGATCGATTTTCCGCACTTCCGTTAGAAGCCTTCCAATCACGTGTGAATCCACCCAGTTCACATCGGTACTTACTCGACTGGCATCGGAATTGAATCATCGAGGAAGTACGCCGGTCGCTTCTTCATAACTTGGGGGAGCGTCTCCGTAACTGAAATAAATACTCGGTCACGCAGACCGACTAGACACCCGAAGGGAGGCCAGTCGTTAGAGAATCATACCTTGGTAGACCAGCTGAATTGGACGGTCGAGGTCTCATCATCCTGAGGGAGATTCGTCAGGCGAAGAAGAGGGAAACCTTCCGGTCTCACGCTGGCGGGAGCATGTCGTGTTCTCGGAGCTCCACCTCATCCGTTCTGTAAAGCATATAAGAAAACACTCCTGAGGTCAGCATCAGGCCGTATTGAGTTTCGTTTGTCGGCAGTTTGAAGAAGAAAGCCTCGGCCCTTTTCTTTCTCCCAGCCGCCTTTGCTTTGAAACCTTTGACAAGTCCACCATGGAGAGTCTTCACCTTCTTGAAATCGTATACAGAATAACGACCGATAGCTTTGATCTTGAAAGTCGTTCCGCCAGGTTTTTCCTCGAGTGTTGCCGTCCAATTCGTCGGATAAAGAGCCTCGAACGTCGCCTGGGGTGGGGTTCCCCTCAGAGGGACTTCATCAATCGAGACCGGGACAAGACGAGTGAAGCGTCTGGGAGACTCAAAGCTCGTGAAGTTGACATCGAAGTAGCTCCCATTTTTTCCATTCACCTTCTCGTACTTAACAGGATAATCAACCGGCCACGGGAACTCGCCGATCTCCAGGGCGTTCCATTCTCCTCGAGGGTACACGGTAATGGAGCCTAGCCGCGTATGAGGACGCCAGTTGAAGCTTTCATACTGTGGTACCCGTGGGTGGTCTTCATATGCGGAAATCTTGTGTGAGGATATACCCCATATCCCATGCTTTTCCACTGTCCGAAAACAGACGGACTGCAGCGTAGCATCGAAGTGACAGTAAAACTTGAATGGGTGTTCTCGGAAGAGCTGGGCCTCAACAACGCCGGTAATGACGAGATATGAGAAAGCCTTGAGGACCATGAGGCAGCCACGGTACAAGCACAGACTTCGAATTTAACATGACATCTGATAGGCCGTGGCCCACGAGCTCACTGCCGAACGACTAATCCCTGCCGTTGAAAGGGTGTCGAGAGAGGGCTGGTCCAACAAGGTATAGTGACTCGACAGATCAATATAGCCTGTCAGAGTCGAGACTGTGTGAAGGGCCTAGCGTCGAACGCTCTAGGGATCTCTCAGTACTCGTTCGGCCGCGAGGCAGTAGGTTCCCCATGCCCCCTAGCACTCATCTGCTGACGAACACAGCGCAGATCGAGAGAGGCCACGCAACGTAGCCGATACAGCACACAAACATGTAAGTCAACTAACACACCGAAGTGCCATAGAGATAAAGAATGAGGAGCTTCGAAGCGATTCGGTGAAGTTCTTCTATTCTTCTCGCTAAAATATAAATGCCTTGGCCGTCTGTCGTCACTTCTAGATTCACTGAACAACAGAGATAGGATATCGAGCTACATTGGAGCAGAGAGAAACAGTGAGCCATGATGATCATGATGGATGATCGATAACCCCATACGCCCGGTACGCTCTGAGGATCCTCGCTTCCCCGTGTATGTTCGATAGCACCGTACCGTGAACACCTCTGGACGGTTCACACGCCGAGACAATCTTCACCTCATTGTGGTTGGCCGCCGGCGAGAGGAGAGAACTCCTCGTAAGCGGGTGGGAGGTCCTCGTTGCGAGGAGGAGGGTGAGGGTGACTGAACAGACATCGCGTACTCGCTGCGCCCCATCGTAAGTATTTCGAAGGAACCAACGCTTATCCGTGAGCGCGGGAGCGCACGAAAATATGAATAATAGGCCAGAGTGGAAAGCCCAGGGTGATGATCGGCTCACCCGCGACGCCGGGGCGTGGGTAGGAAGAGTAGAACACGCAAGAAGAAGGCGCGCGTGCCAGGCCTCGATCTGGAGCCATGTTCGAAGTAGAGGGCTACGCCATTCGTCGGTTTTTTTAGCACAAGTCGAGTAAAAATATCAAACCCTTCATCTTTCACTAGCTCATAAGTGTTGCCTGTCGGCCCTGAAGTGACTTTGTGAACATATGGGAACAAACCATGTGCACCAAAGGCGCAAAGGGATTTAGCGGAGTGGGATAACGGAGACGAACCAACCATCTTTCAGGGTAATCGATGACGTAATCTTGCTGCGGTTTTCGGGGAAAGCGATAATAGTTCCCTCCAAAAACCTTCAACTTGAGTCTTGAAATGCCTCACAGTGTTTTCATGGGGAATTTCAACCATATATCCGTTGCGACCGCGCATGTAGGTTACTGGGCCAGCAGAATTGAGCCACGCGATAGTGCACGACTCGTTAGCCTGGAAATACTCTGTCTTGTTGCGAGTGGTTGAGTGCACCTCGCAGGTATCACTTCTCGTATCTCTCTATACCGTCCGTGTCATTCTTCGCAGTATGCTCGGAATAGAGGTACGGAAACAGACCCAGTTCCCCAGATTTCGGGGACACCTTTGACTGTTGCTACCAGACAAGGGATTGGAGCATCGGGATCTTCTGGCACATGACAGGCGTACTCTTCCATAGAAGCAGCGACTAGACCGATGAGAAATATAGGAGCTACGTGGGATGTAGCGGATGAGACGACTGTTGGGCTCATATTGAACTGATTGTGAAGATCCAACGAAAACTGAGTAGAGGCGTCGTGAGAGAATGTAGAACCCAACATAGCAGTGTAGGGGACACCAGATAGGTAAAAACCGTGATATGGGATCAAAACCTGAAGGCGTCGCGTCATCGTCAGCTAGCGCTCGTCGTCAATTTAGACACTGTCTTGCGTCATGTGACGTGACGCACGGATTATGAGCTAGATGTGCTCTCGGACCATCGCGTGTGATGGTATTGTTTCGAACAGCTGCATCAGAGGTCTCTGCAAAATCGCGCTGGCCGTCGAGTGTATGGGAACCACCCTCACCTTCCGAATTCAAGTTAGACGGTTCAACAGGAACCTGAGGCTTGGAAGTCAGACGCGCTCCTTCAGTATTGATGCGAGGCCTTAGCAGGGTGCAGGCTACGTCACAGCGCGACTAGCGCAGCCAGAGAGGCCGCATACCGTCTCTTGGCTCTTATCTATTGACGAACACAACGATGGCTTATGGACATCATACAGCATCAGAGTGAAGGATAATGATACACCAACATGGACATCCATCAACGTAGCTTGGTGCTCTCTGTGCAGCAGTCGAGGGCATACTTCTCCTTCGCAAGGTAGTGGAAGCTGAGATCATGACGAAGGTTCAAGCGGGAGTTCAAAACCACAAACTTTCCTCACGAGAATATCCATGTCGTTCCGGTAGCTAGCATCGTCAACGTCGTAAAATTACTCGAATAGGGTCCACGCTCGGAATCCCGCGGGAGCTCGGATTTTGACGCTCAGGCCAGCAAGTTTTCGGTGACAAGCCGGTGGCCTCTAGCGAAAAGAAATCGAAATTCTGGGAGCGAGTCTTGTAGCTATAGCGGAAAATTACTCAAAACGCGCAGCATGGAACTGATTCCTGTAAAGGCATCTGGAGTGGAGTGAAGTTACGCCTGTCAGCAGCGATTATGACCGCACTTACTTCTAGCGATACTTCAGCTAGCCTTATGCGCCTCTCAAAAGTCCGAAATGTAATCGAGCAAGTCCAACGATCCTCTGTAGCTGGGAGGGTCGCTGCCGTACCTGAAAAAAGGACTGCATCGCGGTTGGAGAGCGCTTAGCTGCTGCAGTTGTAGTACCGTGGCAGGCCGATTGAATCTACTGATCGAGGCCTTCTGAACCTGAGAGGGGTCCATTAGACGGGAAGAATATGGTACGAAAGAGGCTGTTTTCAGCTCTACCATGGAGGCAGAATGTCGTGGTCTCTGAGTGCGACCTCGTCAGTCCTGTAAAGCATAAGGGTCGTGCCCGAAGTGAACATCAGGCCGTATTGTGTCGAGTCTGTCGGAAGCTTGAAGAAGAGAGCCTCAGGTTCTATCATGCTGCCATTAACCATCCCTTTGAACCTTCTCACGATTCCACCATTGAGGACCCCCGCCTCGGTGAAGTTATACTGAGAACCGGACCGGTATGCTCGTATTTCGAAAATTCTGTCGTATCTCAACCTAAGCCAAGAGTACTCCCCTCTTCGCAATGTCGCTATGCATTCCGTCGGTCGATGCATCACGAACTCCGCCTGGGGTGGGTCTCCCCTCAAGGGAATGTCATACATCGAGACCGGCATCAGTCGTGTGAAGCGTCTTGGCTGGTCATAATCGGTGAAGTTGATGTCCAAGTAGCCTGGCTGTCCGAACCGACCCTTAACCTTAGTGTATCGAACAGGGAGCTCGACAGGCCAGGGGAATATTCTAGCGTCGATCAAAGGCCACTCTCCGTGAGCATCCACATCGAGCCATCGAAGTGTCCGACTGGGCTCCTCGTTGAAACTCTCGTAGTACGGTACTTGCGGGTCGGCCTCGCTTGCGGAAATCTCGTTAGAGAATATACCAAATATTCCGATATTCTTAACCACACGGAAGCACACGGATTGAAGCGAGTCGTGGAAGTGACAGTAGTATTTAGCGGGGTCCGGCCTGAAACCCTCAATTGCCACAACCCCGGTGATGAGTAGGCGTTGCAACGTCTTGATGGTCTTCGGTAGTTAGTAAGAGACAGAGCTACAGACTGGAACCGGCTGAAGGACAGATCGACGCTTTCAGAGCTGATTGGCCACCGAACCGCCATTCGCCGATGAAACCTCGTGGAGGCGGACTGCGATTATCGCAGAGCGATACCTCACACTGGGGTATCGCCCAGCTCAGGGGCTGCGCTCAGTCCCCTCAGTCCCCCAAGGCAATATTATAATTGTCACAACGAGCGTGACGTTTAAAGCAACGATTTTCGTGAAGGCTTGCCTCGGTGCGAAGATTTTCAAGTACAGTAGCTCGTCCTACTTCAATGTGGGGGGGGGCAGGGAGGAAGCATCAACGGACTGCCATTCGACAGGCTACGACGCTGGGATCAAGTTGGGCCCACACTGTGAGCAACTCGCTCTCCCCATTGATCAGCACAACGAGGGCCCATATTCATAGCAGAGCATTTTTGATGCATCTATTCAAACACCTTGATAAATGAACGCAACCGTCCCCCTTTCACAGCGAGTAGATCCTCTCGTATACAGTGACGTACGCGATGTCTTGGGGTAGGCTCAAAAGAGAGAAAAATCTTGAAGCGTCCTGACACTATTACTATGCTCAGGGTCCTCTGCGGAATTTGAGAGATTACTCCACATCCACTAGACTGGAAATTTCACGAGGCAAGCACGCGTCATCCGGGCAGGGAAATCACGGGACTTACGTTGACATATGAAGAGCCAGCAACTCCACCCATCGCTTCATCAAAACCGACGGAAACTTTGGTCGGCACGCTACTTGAGGGATCGAGTCCTCTTGCACCTGACGATAAGTCACCAGATGACGGAATGGGGCCAGCCTTTGGGGGAAGGCATCTCCCGCTCTTACCATGATGGAAGCTGATCGTGCCTTCTAAACTCTACCTCATCCGTCCTGTAGAGAACGTAAGATTTGCCTTCCGATGTGATCATCAGGCCGTATTGTGTTGGGTCTGTAGGCAGCTTGAAGAAGAAGGCCTCAGCCTCTTTCACGCGGCCAGGAACAGCCCCCCTAAAGCCTTGCACAATCCCATCCACACGAGTCTCCACTTTGTTCAACTTGTATCCAGATTCAGATTCGTAAACTACGAGCTGCAGGAAATTTCCGGGACGAACGTTGTTGAGAGTCAACTCTTCCTTTCTTAGGATTGCCTTCCATTTGACTGGGTGATGCACTATGAACTCCGCCCGAGGTGGTTTCCCCCTCAATGGGATGTCATTCACTGGGACCGGCATCAGTCGTATGAAGCGTCTTGACCAGTCGTAACTCGTGAAGTTGATGTCTAAGTAGCCCGGACGATCTTCTCTGGTGTTTACTTTCTCGTACTTGACCGGATTTTCCACGGGCCACGGGAACTTCTTCGTCCCTGGCAGCTTCCACTCCCCCTGAGAATGGATGCTGATGTAGGGTCGTTTAGAATGGGCCCTCCAGCTCGTGCTCTCGTAGTGAGGGACACGCGGGTCGTCATCGTACGAGAAAACTTCGTTGGAGGAGATTCCGTAGAGTCCGTCCAGCTCGAGCGTTCGGAAGCAGACGGACTGGAGCACCTCGTCGAAGCGGCAGTAGAACTTGTAGGGGCGTTTCCATCCCCCGAGTGTCACCGCAATGCCGGGAAGGATGATACGCGATACAGCCTTTAGAACCATTGGTAGTAGGTGAACGAACACAAGGGCTACGAGGGGATATCAGACATGAGATGCCCAAAACCGGCAAGGCGCTACGGTTGAGCCTGGATGACTGTTCGACAGCAACCGCTGTCGTCGGCGAGGATACACCACCAAATACATGAGGGTTTCGCTGGTGCGTGGAGCGACTTTTCCGATGAATTTGAGCCGGCCCAGTGAGTGCAGCCGTTCCTATAGGAACGGCTATGGGCTATCTCTGAAAGAAAACTACTATAGAGCTTTGATCAACACAAGAAAGAGGAGTAGTCGAACACTCAAAACATCACACGAACAACAGCATGCTTTCTGTATCAAATGGAAAAAGAAGGATTGAGATCACCGCCGTGTCCACTCCAGAAGAAAATAGCCGTCCACACTATATACCTGTCACGAGAGCATCTCGAGGTCTTTCCTATTCCCCATCCCGTCAGTTCTTTTCGATGGGTATGCAGAAACACATCAACGACGGGTGCTGTGGAATTTGATCTTGCAAAACGACCCGAGAACGGGTCCTAACAAGCCGGCCGAACAGACTTACTCGAGCGAAGTACGCCATTCAGAAATGTGAAGATTGATTAGGCGACAACTGCTTCGTAACTGCGATAAAACCGGTTAACAAAATCTCATGAGATGTGAGGTCTCATGGACGCGCGATACCTCGGTGGAGGTTCCTCAACAATTGGCAGACGGATGGAGCTGACGTTCCTGAGAGAATAATAGTGAAGACACTCCCGATACAGGTTCGAAGATAATTGCTGCAAAATCTTATGCTACCTCAGTGGGCGCTTCACTTGAGCTGATTGACTCATGGCCTCTTCGTAACTGCAGTCAAGGTGATTAACACAAGGAGCGTCACGTTGGCGAGAATTCGAGAGTACCTTGGGGGAGGCGCCGTTGGCGGGGCTGGTGCCGTGGGACACTGCTGTGGCTGAGTTGCTTCGGACTCTTCCCTGAAAAGAGGCGAGCGTTCTCGATGCGCCCGAGATTTTCGACAATCCCGAACGAGACCGAGAAAAAGCAATTGGTAGCCCTCCGAGGTTGAGAGGGAAAATAGCAATCCACTGCAAGAGTAGTGAACGGAGGAGAGCACTCGACTTGACCACCGGAACTCACACGAGAGGCGGGGCGGAAGGTGGAGGGCGACTTCTTGGGTTCTTCTCCCTATCAGAGGTGTTGAAGAGTAAGAAAACCTTGTTGAACATTGTCAAGAAGATGGCATTCTTTTTCGGTCTGTTGCTCGAGCCGTGTTTGAAGAAGAAAGCTCTTCCATCATCCATCTTGCCTAGCATCATCTGATGGTTCCTTACGACTCCGAAGTGCGGCACACGTTCGCGCCTGCCTGGGGAGACTTGGTGAAATTCCACGTAGACTTTGCGTTTCTCACGACCCAAGATACCAGATCCGAAGACCTTCGAGCCGAGCTTTACGTCCACTTCCCATCCAGTAGGCTCATCATGCTCATAAGTCGCCCCCTCTGGAGGGAAGGGAATATCGCATGCTTCTCTTGCTTCTAGCTTTTTGAAGTGCGAAGCTTTGCGCCCATGCGGCAAGTCGATGAAATAGTCATCTCCGTCTTTGGCGTAGTCAACTCGGCTTGCACCTTTGAGCCATCTAATATTGCACTTGTTGGGGTCACTGGCCTTGAAGGACTTTCCTTTCCTGCCTTCGACTGGTTCAATCTCGCAGGTAATACTTGTGTATCTCTCCATGCCATGTTCGTCAGTCTTTACAGTATGCTCGGAATAAAGATGCGGGCCCATGGAAGATGCTCCCCAGTCGCGGAAGCCGCTTTCCTTCACGTCGGCCACCAGGCACGAGATTGGTGTTTCGGGGTCATCAGGCATATGACAGGCGTACTTATCCTCAGTAGCGCCAACGGCTACCAGAAGAGCGAAAACTCCAAGAAGGCCGCTAGGTGGGGGAACTGTCGATTTCATGATTCAGAATCCTGAAACTGAAGCGACGGGTGGAACGGGATAATACAGGACAGTTGTGGTAAGAAGCGTGCGAGCAATAGCTATTGCACGGAGTATGCCACTGTAGCAGGCATTCTTGTGAAAGAAGAAGCTAATATGCCCGGCCCAAATGCCGAGCGTCATTCCTAAAGGCGCCGTTCCCATTGACGAACACGATCGACACACTAGAGCATAATTATCAAGAAAGACAATAACCGACAATAATGGCCATTAATGGACGACCCTTCGAAGGCCACTCGATTCGAGCTCATCTAGGGTCCCTCGCCCCATGCACGTGCAGTAGCCCTCCTGAGAAAGAGATTGGTGACGTGGGGTCATCGGGGAAATAGCAGGCGTACTCATCCTCATTAGCGTCTGTGAGTCTCGTGAAAATAACAACCCTGGTGAGCCGGACGCCTGCCGATATCATTACCGAAATATATCTGAGAAAATGCAGGCGCGCGGAACGAACACGAAATGGCGACTAAAGACCTCAGAGAGAAGAGGGATAAACCCTCCGCTGCCCTTAGTCAACTTCGTGTTGGAAATGACCAGCGATTGGTCTTTTGGCAATACAGTGGAGGTGCCCGGTTGATTACGATGCTCACGGGCGGTCGCTGGCTACTGGACACACGCACTTCTTACGGCACCGTGACGGTAGAAAGGAGAGACTCGAGTGTAGACTCGAAGCACAGAGACTCTGGGGAAGAAAGACCGATGGTGGAAGCGCGAAGAATGGTTGGAAAAAGTTATTTTCGGGCGCGTGATGGCCGAGCGAGAAGGATAGTTTCCTTAGGAAACTCACTTCGTGTGGAGATTGAAATCATGTAGTCAGGTCGCACCCGACAACGCCAGTGGACGGGACACTCAACGCCACTGACAGGCTCTCATGGTGTATGAGGTGATCAAGGACCAAGGCGGGAAACGGAGGCAACAGCACTCTGGATTTCAGTGACTGAATGATGCGGCAAAGTCTCCCCGACTCTGGCAAGACATCCGAGAGCAGTAAGAAACGACAGGGAGTTCTACGGAATCTCTGAGCACACACCACGCGAGTAAGGTCGTTCTCAACGCCACCTCAAAGATTTCAGTAGCTCGAAGGCTTCGAGCTACTGACCTCAACTGCCGTGCGGCCCGATGGTTCAGAGTCGGCCCCGGACCATCTGGTTTTGTCCTCCCGCTGCGAATATTCTCGTGGTGGGCCACGAATTTGGCGCCGTGCTAGCAAATTGATCGGTCCGGGATGCGCTGCGACTAATTCGTTCGTCGAAGCAAGAGGCGTATGGCATCCACTGGATGCTGACGGGGCTGACAATGTCTCATCATAGCCCATCTCCCACCATCCACTCCCTTCTTCACCAATGACCAGACATGATTCGCGGTTCGCGATATCAATTGTGAATTCTGAAGAGAACGACATGGTTTCGGGCACCTTTCATAGCTCATCCCCCAGCTATGCTGCTCACGCAATTGTTCTCGTGTCAGGTCTGTTATAGGAGTCTCCATTTGTACTCGTATTCATCAGACAGGGGAAAGATGAATAAGCCTTGTCGAGGTGGAAGAACCATATGTCCACACGTAAGGATACTTTGGCCCCCACAGAGTGTTCCGATGGCCAGAGGGCAGGGGAGACACACACACCCAACACAATTGTCAGCACTTTATCATTTGCGTTTTTTGGAGACGCAACAGCACCCAGCTCCCTAGAAATCTCTTCCAGCTAGGCTTTACCAGCCTCAGTACGCGTAATTGAATTTTACTTTTTCATAACTCTTTCTTTGGGAGCACCGTCATGGTGCTGTTAGTGGACCGCTTACAACTGGAGCCTCTGGCAACGAAAACCCAGCCTGAGTATTGAGGAGTCCGAGTCTTAGACTCTAAGATGATTTCCTGGCCCACTGACCAACTCAACGCACGTTCATGACTAGGCCACAAGAAGGTAACACGAAGATCCACAAACAGCAATGAAATGAGCGAGAAGTCAAACTCCAGTAAGTGGGGGGTTGCTTTGAATCTTCATCCGAGCTTCAGCACCGATCACTCGGTATGTTTACTGAGAAAAATGATCACATGTCGAGGCAGCTTCGATTCGGAGGAGCTCCGACGATCAAGAAAATGGCGAAACTCTTGAATAACTTTCCTGTGTAATGGCTAGTGCTTTTAAACCGACATTCTACAGAGCACTTGCGTGCATGAAAACTTGCACAGAGAGACCCTTCTAACGACTTACTCCAGGATCTGATGAGGCATCAGTCGCTTCCGTCGCCTCACCATAGCTGGGGGGCGGGTCGTTGTCATTCGCGCTGGAGCCTTCCAACCCGGGGCGACAACGACCCTCGGAGCATACAGGAGTATAGTCACCGTAAGGAGGAGGGATCGAGTATTCGTAGGTGGGGGGAGAGTAATCGTTATCCGGGCGAGATTGTTGGTATCTGAGGGGATTCGAGAGGCCAACGGTGGTGATACACTCGTGGTGGTACCTCGGAAGGCCGAACAAGTCCGCCAATCGCCTTGTACCGAACCTGAGAGGTTGGTTGCTGACTCGGAGCAGTACAGATCGCCGAGGAGTGCGCCCGAAAGGGAACGCATCTCACCCTGGTGGGAGCCTATCGTGGCGTCTGACCCCAACTTCGTCAGTCCTGTACAACATGTATGAGCTGAACGCTCTGGTAAGCATCAGACCGTATTGCCTCGTTGTTGTCGGGAGCTTGAAGAAGAAAGCTTCAGCCTCCAAAAACTTTCCATCTATCCTTGCTCTCAAACCTCGTACGACGCCATCAAGAAGAGGCCCCACGTCCCTATAGGACGTCGCGGCGCCAGAAATATTGGCTTTGATTTCAAGAATCCTTTTGTATCTCTTCTTCGTCTCGGAGTATATCCCTTGTTTCAATATCGCCGTCCATTTCGTCGGGTGATGCACCACGAACTCCGCCTGGGGTGGGTCTCCCCTCAAGGGAATGTCATACATCGAGACCGGCATCAGTCGTGTGAAGCGCTTAGCTGGACCGCGGCTTGTGAAAGTGATATCGAAGAAGCCCGGTCGGTCACCTCTACCATCATGCTTGCAATACCGAATTGGATTAACGACGATCCACGGGAAGCAACTCGGGCTCGGCACAGTCAAGTCCTCGCAGGTGTGGAGTTCGACGAACGATTGTGTCTGATGTGCCTTCCAGTTGAGGGTCCAATACTTTGGTGCACTCGAGTTGGTTTCAGGAACAAAAACCTTGTTGGAAGTGAACCCAGAGAGGCCGCTATACTGCTTGGTTCGGAGGCACACGGATTGTAGCTCCTCGTGGAATCGGCAGTAGAACTTGAATGGTCTTTCCGAAGCTACGATGGTTATGAGACCGAAGATGAAGATACAGGAGGGATTCTTAATGGCCATTAGACAACGGAACCAGAACAGAACGGAAATTTGAGAGCGCTGGTGGGTCGCAGTGAAGTCCAGCATGGCACAATCGTCATCGTGAGCGGGGGCCTATAATATTCACCGGCTAACGTCACGAGTGGACTACTCGTTCGGACGTCCCTAATGAGCGTCAATGAGTGTCCTTGGTGATGAACTTTTTGCGGTCGCCAAGGTGGTGACTGAATAACGGGAAAAGTGGTACGAGCGCTGAAATGTCGATTAGATAATCTGCGACCGAGAGTTGCAGTCACGAGCTCCTCTGAGCGCGCTTTGTTTATTGTTGATCCGCGACGTACCACAGGAGCTGTAATAACTGAGCGTCGAATTTGAAGACCTCGCTGAGTTGCCGATGCAGCGTTGAAAAACACGGAGTGATAGTTAGACGAGCTTCACGAAATCGCTCAGCATCTTAAATACTCATTTCTTGAAAACCTCGCGCCTCTGAGGCCTACAGGTGCCGCTGCCACACTGTGGCAAACCTTCGGCATGAGAACTCGGGGTGAAATCCATCCAACAGGTGTTGCCAACACAGCAGGAACAACTCGTCATAACATCCACAAAGTGATACACCATGTTCTATTTACTGGATGCTGCATAAGGAAAGCAAGGTCACCTCAACGGACAATCCGAGCAGCCGTGGTGGCGCACGAGCCTAGTGCCACCAAGGCCTTTCTACTGACCTGTCACAGCGAGGCTTGATAATCTGCCCCTTGGACTACTTCCTCGTAACTGAGACCAAAACTGCGATCATTCATTGATTCTAGATTCATGGATTCTAGCAGTAACGGAAATGCACGACTCGGAAACGTCGCGGTACCTCGGTGGAGGATGCCATAGGCATGTATGCTCGGGAGCCGTCCCAAAATCGGGCTCGGTGTTGTTCCTATCGGGCGTGTCGAAGAGTAAATACACCTTGTCGAACATGGTCAAGAAGGTAGCATATATACCAGGCCTGTGATTAGAGCCATGCTTGAAGAAGAAGGCTTCTCCATTGTTGATTCCGTCCAACATAACCTCATAGTACGGGCCACTTAATGCGCTCGGCAAGCTCCAACGGTGTCCCTGTTTGGCCATGTAGAATACTGCATGGGCTTTGCGTTTCTTAGACAGGAGAGCCTTCGCTCCGAGGGAGACATGTACTTCCCATCCCTCGGGCTCATCGTTCACGTATGCCGCGATGACATCGCCCTTGTTGCCGTATCGAGGTATGCGCATATCACCCACTCTCTTGGCAGTGAGTCGTTTGAGGTATCGAGCTTCGTTATCATCCCCACGGGGCACATAAACCATATAACCATTAGGCTTGGCAGTGTAGGCGACGAGACCGGCATCTTTCAACCACTCGATATCGCACGGGCCAGTCGCTTCGAAAAACTTCCTTTTCTCACGTCGAACCCGAGTGACTTTACAAGTGACACTCGAGAACCGCTTTATACCGTCCTCGTCAGTTGTCATGGTATGCTCAGAGTAGTAATATGGACCCTGGTAGTTGGACCGATCAAAGACAATTGATTCCTTGACAGCAGAGACCAGGCAAGAGATTGGCTGTTGGGGATCATCAGGAATATGACAGGCATAATCGTCCTTAGTAGCGCCGACTGTCAGGAGCAGGAGAGCCCCGATGAGTAGGCCGATGGGTCGGGAAGAAGTTGATCGCATTTCGAAGAATTCTGAAGTACTAATGGTGCACATCATGATTCGCGAGACGAGACGTGGTCGCCTTGCTGAGACGTACGCGGCGCATCCGCCATACCCGCGAGCCTGGAGCGCACGCGAATGACCCCTGGCCGAAGTCATTGTTAGTCTCTGTTTCGACACACCATGCTTGAGGAAGTTGGAAACATGCGGCACGAGGATGGCCTCAACGGGGCAGCAGGAAGGACGACTACTGAAGGATGCGCTAGCGCGGCCGGCCACGTTTCGTGTTGATGTGCGGCCTGCAGGAGATGGCGTCGATGGTTCCTGGGATCATCGAAGGCCACTCTCAGCGTAGCTGGGGCACTGGTATAGAGGCACAGAGTCATCCCGCAGCAGCCGTAACAAACGCGAAAGCAAATGACGTATATTCAAGATATCCACAACGTCATAAAACATGTTGTCTAGGAGGGGATGTCCTGTCCACCCCTCAAGTGAAAATTCTGGTGTGTGTTAATCGTGATGACCATGAGAAAATCTTAATACACAGGATACTCGTCACCGTTCGCGAGTGAACTCACGGAGAGAGTTAGAGAGAGTTGATAGTCTGTCGACGGACTACATCTTCGTAACTAAGATGAACGGCCAGCATTCAGGAATCATTAGTTATGGAAACGTCCGCTCGGAAACCTCGCGGTACCTTGGTGGTGGATCCCATAGGCATTCCTGCTCGGATGCCGCTCGGCTATCTTCCCTGAAAATTGATCATCATCAGGGCGTGCTGCTCGAAATGAGGTCTCATGTTTATCAAACTAGGCCCATGCTAACTTCCCAACGAGCTACGCAGTACGGCATGCGATCGCATCATCCTCGTGATTTCGTTGGGGGATTCGAATAGAATGGCTGAGAGAGTAGATGTGCAACTGCGGCTTACCTATCGGACCAGCTGTTGTTCCTATCTGGTGTGTCGAAGAGTAGATACACCTTGTCGAACATGATCAAGAAAGTAGCATATATACCAGGCCTGTGAGTAGAGCCATGCTTGAAGAAGAAGGCTTCTCCATTGTTGTATCCGTCGAACATGACCTCATAGTACGGGCTGCGTAATGCATTCGGCAAGCTCCAAAGGTGTCCTCGATTGACCTTGTAGAATTTCACATAGGCTTTGCGCTTCTTGGAGAGGAGAACCCTTGACCGGAGGGAAACGTTTACTTCCCATTTCTCGGGCTTGTCGTTCACGTATGCGGCGACGACATCGCCCGCGTTACCGTACCGAGGGATGCGAAGATCACATACGTTCTTCATAGTGAGCCTTTTGAAGTGTTGACGGTCAACAACATCCCCCCGCGGTATATCAACCATATAGCCATTAGACCCGGCAGTGTAGGCGATAAGACTGGCACCTCTCAACCACTCGATACCGCACGAGTCAAGCGTCTTGAGAAACTTCCTTTTCTCACGTCGAACCCGAGCGACTTTACAAGTGACACTCGAGTACCGCTTTATACCGTCTTCGTCAGTTGTCATGGCATGCTCAGAGTAGTAATATGGACCCTGGTAGTAAACTCGACTGTAGTCGACTAAGCCGACTACATCAAAGGCAATTGATTTTTTGACAACAGAAACCAGACAAGAGATTGGTTGATGGGGATCATCGGGAATGTGACAGGCATAATCATTTTTAGTAGCGCCGACTGTCAGGAGCAAGAGAGCTCCGATGGGTACGACGATGGGTGGGGAAAAAGTTGATCGCATTTCGAAAAAGCCTGGAGGATCGAGAGTGCGCATCACGATTGATTCGCGTCCATCCGCATGTCTTGAATGACGCTAGAGCAACGCTAGAATAGTCCTACTGCCTAGGAGTGGTTCAGGACTATTGTTCATGTGACGGTGCGACGTGGCGGCCACGGACCGAGATACAAACAACAAACCTTGATATGTGGAAAGAGAACATATTGAAAGATGCAGGAACATCGCTGACTAGCGAGGAGCTAAGCGGTATTCAAGAATGTATCATACAGAACTAATTTCTGAGTCATTCTGTCAATCACTCGCTTCCTAGGTAACAAGACAGCTTCTAGAAACAATAATGGTGGCACACAGCGCCGCATACGGGAGGAAAGGATATTGTACACTTCTGGGAGATCGCCAAGACTCGATTGTATTCGGGATGACGGAGTGAAGCCGACTCCCCAACAGTGACCAACACGAGAACGAAGCAGAGGAAGAACATCTTCAGCAATACACAAGACATAACATGCTGCGGGGTAATGCATAGGATGATTGAAGGAAAGGCCATGCCTACTCCTACAGGTTGTGTGCGAGCTGTTAGAACATTGCTACCCAAGGGTGGTGGCAATGAGGCTATATCTTTGCTGAACTAATTAGCGCTCGACCGCAACTGAGAGAACTGCCCTCCGAACTTTCCTCCTTACTAGCTGGGCGAGGATATCTCTCAAAAGCTGAGTAACACGATATTCGGGAGATAACATGAGGGGGCGAAGTGGGGTCACGTGGCGCTGATGCTTGAAGTAGAGACAGAACCAAAGACACTTGAATCAGCAGACCCTCGCGGTTCATAAATGGTGGTGTATCTTGCAGTTTCGTTGAAGAGCATGTACGCCTTGTCGGAGATGGTCACAAACACAGCGTACTTGCCCGGCCTCGTATTAGAGCCATGGTCGAAGAAAAAGGCTTTTCCTTTCTCCGAACCGCCGATCAGGATCTCACGGTTCGGGCCGACCGTCGTGGTGAAACCGTCCAGGTCCTGCACTCCGATCGCGACAATCCACAACTGCGCCCCATCAACCCGGCAGAAATCCACATGCAAATTGCGTTTTGTGTAGAACCATTTCGTGTTGACTCCAAGGAGAACGCGCGCTTCCCATTGAACAGGCTCATCATTCACGTACCTCGCCACCACATCCCCCTTCTTGCCGTTGCGAGGGAAGGACAGATCGGATACTTCTTTAACGTCGATTCTTTTGAAGTTTATAGTGGCCCAACCGTTTGCTCCTCGCATTTGAGTCGACACGCCGCTGCTCTCAACGGTGAAGGCGACGGGGTAGTCATCTTCGAGCCACTCAACATCACACGGCCCAGGCCAACTGGCACGGAAGAAATTATTCGGTCTTCCGACCAGGGTGAGAGCGCAGCTGATGCTCTTATATCTCTGTATACCGTACTCGTCGGTGCTCACTGAATGTTCAGAATAGAGGTAAGGACTGTAGAAGCGAGGTGCACTGATATTAGAGGGTGTGAACTCGTCGGGGACGGCAGAGACCAGACAAGAGATTGGTTCATTAGAGTCATCGGGAAAATGACAGGTGTAATCGTCTTTAGAAGCGCCGACGGTTAGAAGGAGAGCCCCAACGAGCAGGCCACTGCATCGGGAAAGAGTTGATCGCATCCCAAGAATCCTGAAAATCTGAAAGTGCGCATCACAACGACAGGCAGTATGAGGAGGGTGTAATATCTGACCCAGATATTCAATTCACTCCTGCTGATTTTCAAGAGCACTCCTAGGATTGCTTGGAGGAGCGCTCCTCGTCAGTCATCATAGTATGCTCAGAGTAGTAATATGGGCCCTGGTAGTGGAACACATCGAAGACAATTGATTCCTTGACAGCAGAGACCAGACAAGAGATTGGTTGATAAGAATCGTCAGGAAAATGACAGGCATAATCATCCTTGGTAGCGCCTACTGTCAGGAGCAGGAGAGCTCCGATGAGTAGGCCAGTACATGGGGAGAATCAAGATCGCATTTCACAGAATTCTGAAGAAGGGAGAGCCCGTATCGAGACGTAACGAGGAATGAAGGCGATTGCGCCACGAGCCCAACGTAAACAGTCTCTTAGTGTGCAGTTAAGTGCCCACTTCATCAAGAGTCCCTCAGTTGAGAGATCCCCTGCTGGACGGCCACTCAAGGGAGGCCATGTGAAGCCCACTAACCCCTGTAGTAGCCCTAGAGTGGCTACCTATGCTTAGCGGAGGACATGTGAAATAGGCCCCGGACTCTGGGGCCCGGTTGAACCACGTGTAGCAGTGTCTTCTTGGTGCTAATGACCAAGGCAAGTCGTGAGCAGCAAGTGCGCGTACCAAAAAGCCTGCCGAAGGAATTCGATTGCAGTTCTGATGGAATTTATCAAGTTGCGCGGTTACTGCAAACTTCGTGCAACACCACGCCATACTCGGCGTCGCACTACGGAGTACTCGCTCCCACGCTTACCTTTCAATGATTTGAGACCCTCTGAATCGGTGCTGGTATTCTAGCGAAGGGTATCACACAATCGCCTTGCCCTTGTCACCAAGAAGAGCACATCATTGGTAAGAGTGTTTTGAAGTCCGGGGGCGAGCGCGAAGTTATGTAAAAATGGACCATAGTCGGCTCTAAGGAATTTGATAAGAGTGGTAGCACGAGACCAGCAGAGGATGGACTTTGACGCTAACCCGAAGACCTGGTGTGGAGCAATCGCTTTTCTACCGCCGAACTTTCCGGTTTCCGGGCCGATCCTTTCTAGGCGTAGCAGCCGGAGTGCGACGTAGCAGCAATTAAGTACCATCCTTCTCGCAACCCCAGCTCCCTAACACAGAATACCCTTGTCAATGCAGTATGTCATCTTCGACACTCTTCACGCCTGACCTGCATCCAGTCATACCGGTTCAACCTGCACAGCTCCCTGCCGGCCGATGGCCCACCGCCAATGGCGGGCCCCAGAGAAATGAAGGGGTGGAGGAAGTCTTCAGAATCAGGCCAACTGACGAGAAGAATATAAACCTTGCTGACTTCGAGTACGATGTCAAATACCACTCCTTCCCCACCTCCCAGCTGGATGCCACCGGTCAGGTCTCTCGCCGCTCTTCTCTGGTCCCCTAGGCTCATCATCGACCTCGACGGTATCAGACTAGGAGAACACGATCTGACTCGGCTGGTGAGTCTCAGCGGCTGTTGCCCAGGGAATGTCTTCATAACTAGGTAACGAGTTGGACGAAGGAAGCACTTCGCACCGGTCTTCCATCAAGCCAGGTTAATCTAACTTCTCTGGGGGAGGGTTTAGCAGACGTCCGCCAGGTCTGCGCCGTCATCAACCACTGCTCCACAACGTCTTGTTGTCAGGTGGAGACCTTGCGTAAAGCTTACGAAGAAACCGTTGGTCTCAACTCGCAAGGAACTACATCAGCTCCTGTGCTCTGTCAGACACTTTTCATCGGGTGAGGGTAACCTCCTTACAGAGAACCCCATGCCATTCCCAGGTTCCCGGGAGTCGAAAAGTCCCTCAGCGAGGTAGCGTCTCACTGCCTTCGAATGGCCAATGAAGTCGTCCTGCCTAGCAAGGACGGATCCCTCATGGTCATCGCCCGACCCACCTCACGCAACCTTCAAGACGCGCCGTTGTCAATTCGTGGCGATACAGTAGAGCCCGCGGAATTATTTCAACAACCACCACAGCGGTGTGGTGGCGAGTTTACCAGCTCCGGACCAGGAGGGTTCATTCGTTGTGATTCTTGTGGGAAAATGCGGCTGGTCGACCCCTTGGCCCTGGCCGTGTCTCAAAAGCTAGGTCAGTTTAGCTGTGGGATGCTAGAGGACACACGCTGCATGCAACCTGATCAGTGGCAGCCGCAGTATAGCCCCTTCGCGGGGGCGGATGGGGTCCCACCGGGTGCAGCGGAAAGAGCCGACACTACGGCGAACACAAAGAAGACAAAAGGCAAAAGAGAAGTTAGCGGAGCGAAGCTCGGGTTGTTGACGATAATGACCGATGGCGAGGCAGAGGAGGAGGAGACTAGCACTACACAGGCGCCGAGCAAACAGAGAGCCCGCGTGTCTATCCCTAAGAAGCGTGGCGATGCCCCAGCTGGCTCGGCTGGCGGGGAGTCTGAGAATCCGGTGGCCCTCGAGGGGACGAAGCAACCCGGCAAGCAGGGTGGTCGGCCATCGGAAGGCAAGAAGCGCAAGCGGAGATCCAGCGTCAGTCAGAAGATCGGCATTGGTGCTGAGGTAGTAGTGGCCGAGGCGCCGCGACCAGCACCAACGACCAAGGCGAAGAATAGCGGAGAAGCTGGGTGGTTCAGGGTGAGACTGCAAGGGCGGCTCCTTCGAACTTGCCGGTTTCGTAGAACTAGCTCAGTCTCAGTGGAGATTTGCTACCATACGGGATTCATGCTGTGGAAGCATTTGTCTGTTGTCCTTCGCAGTGCACTAGCTGTCGAAAGTGGCGGAGGGTCCACATAGATGATCTTCCCACCATCGAGGGTAAGGACACCTTCATCTGCTCTGACCTCTATGAAGGCTCCTGCGATAAGCCTGACGATTGGGCGGAGGCACGACGGGTGAGTTCCTCAACACCGAAACCGCTGTGGCGAATCAGAAATTCGCTTCACCGATTTCTTCTCTGGGAAGATCGATTTGGAGTTGCATGCCTCAGTTCTCAGGAACTCCTTCACTCCAACCCTAGAGGCAGATTCGGAGTGAGAAAGGCTCAGGTCATAGGCGAATCTCATATCGTTCTCCCCGTAGGCTAAACCAACCTCGACACGCCGCGGCTCCCTTGCGGGTCTCAAAGACGACCAAGGGCAAGCTGTCGCCGAAGTACTCAGCCCACCGGCATCTCGGCTTGTCCACTTGTGGTTCCCTCAGGGAACGGCCGTCGGCCAAGGTCAGCCGCCTCCCCGGTTGCGCTACGCTGCGGCAGAGTATGAGCCGCCACCACCGCGGAAAATGCGCAAAACCCTGAACCCAGTGGAGGTTGATGAAGCGCTCGCCCGACTGAGTGCCGATGATGAAGGAGCCCTCACGATGCTGCATATTGCATGTGGACCGTTGGATGATGAAGAGAAGGCCTGTGGGGTGGCTATTCCGGAGGAGGTGATAAAGTGACGGCTGTGGGCATCGAACCTGCGACCTCCGCACGCTAGGTCCTAAGCGACGAGGCTTCTATACGAACATTTTTGCATGCGCTGAAAAATGCCAAAAATCTTCTCAGGTTGGTTGAGCTTGAAAGCTATCTTGCCGTATCTTAGGTTGCACCGTGCATTTGGCAGATACATAAGATTCCCCACATCTCCGTCCTCCCCCTTCTTGCAAGCCTTCAACCAAGAGCATCTCGATATGTTAGTCGATCTCCCCATGAGATGGAGAACCATAACCCACATCGATTTCGGTGCTTTGGAACAAGGAAAGGGAAGAGTCAATATCCTGTCCGTCCTCTCTTAGTGCCGTGTCGAGCGGCATTGTTTCCATCAGACGTCCTTTGCTGGGGATGCTGTCCAAGTCGGGGCTGACACACATCAACGCTGACCTTGCCAACGCTACTGAGAAGGTGAGGAGTCGAGGGTCTTGATGGTGTTCCGACGTTGGGTTCGCTCAGGCGATGAAGGCCTTGGAGGAAAAGACGATCAAGAACCGTGAGAGATATTGGAAAGGCTTCGAGGAGGAGCTCGAGAAGTTCACCCAAGCGACCAAGCGGTCGGTTGCTGACTGCCACTTCTCGGTTACTCCCGGCGCAGGTACACTCCGAGCTGGTCTTGCGAGGTCCCCCGGGTGATGCCCGCCGCTGAGGAGACTGAATGATGCATGCTATTATTAATGTTGTTATTTTTATGCGACGATGATCATTTTGTAATTGATTATTGTGCTACGGCCATATCAACGACTGGTATCTTTACGCCTGAGAGGAGTTTCTTGTTGTCATGAAGTGGGAAGGGTTCCGACCGTAGAAGCTATAGCGACGAGGCGGACGCAATCGACAGACTACTGTGAATGTGAATACAATAGAAGCCTCGTCGCATTCACGAGGGAATTTCACCAATCCCCAAGCAGTTGTCCGCAATGCCCAGTCGTAGTTGTGGACGCCTCATTGCGAAGAGCAGCAGCGAGACCAGCCTGTCTTCGGCACAGCTACGGAAGGGTCAGCCCATCATCAGCATCACGAGGCCCGCAGTCCCGCTCTACCTCAGATCGAACAGCATTGACTCGCAGCAGTAGTCTGAGTAAAGTGGCTCCACAACAACGACCCTCCCATCTAGTAGCCTCGCCCTCATACAGTTTCGCAGCCCCCCGCCATGGCGTCGGAAAGTTCAAAGTGAGAATATTCTTCCTCAGAGAAGGGAAGACTACTTCTCAACCGTCAGGTGCCTTATCGTCTGGCCCACTCCAGAGCTTCCTACGTTGAGACCTCTCACAGCATCGTAAGCCGCCTCGCTCGGTAGCTCTCCACTACCCTGAGCAGGTTTGCGACACTCCTGGGCCCGGCTCGTACGAGAAGCCCGTCACCGTTGGGGTTGCGGCTTCTCAAACGAACAACTCCGGTCCACAGTTCAGGTAGGGAGCTAGCGTGCTCCTGGCAAGGCTCGCTGAGTGCCGCCTTTCATTTAGTTTTGGGGACTCCCGCCTCCCACGCTTCCTCAACGACGCGAGACGGTTCTCAGTACTGTACCACGCCCAGGCGTAGGTTGAGGAATCCTTCGTTGTGCGTGTGTAACTGGCTTCAACCTAAGATACCCTTTTGGCGAGGATACTTCCGCCGAGGGCCCCGGCGCTGGGCACTACTTCGGCGGAGACAAGCACCTTCCAGTACAGTCGAAGGCATCCCCCTGCTACTCTCTTGGGGACAGAAGGGAGAACTATCACATGAACTGCAAGGGCTACTGGTGGAGGCCAACTCCCGGCGCTGATGCTTACAGAGTCGAGGCCAAACGGTGAGTGAACCATTCGTGCTTTCCCCCGTGGGCCTGGCCACTGATGCTCATTAGGCATGGTGATGGGCTCTGTTTTTTTCAAAGCTGACGGTACCAAGTTGGAAGTTTTAGGTACTGCGAAGACTTCAACAACTTGCCCAAAGCCCCAGCCTTCACAGTCGGGAGGGATGAGGGACGGCAGCACGCGGTTGCTCTCGTCAACAACACCGCGGCGGGCCCTGATGTCGGCCCCGGCAAGTGAGTTAAAGCCATCGCAAGGAGCTCAGCAGCGCCTTCTTCTCAGATACACTCACGTTACTTCGTTAATCAGTGCTTCCGGTGGGAAGACCTTTTAGCTGTGCCTTGCACCATGTCCGTCCGGTCAGCAACAACAACAGCTTTCGTTAACCAATCGGCCAAACTGCTCCCTTCCAGACCGGTCCAATGCGACTGTTTTTCACAAGTTTATGATGCTAGCAGCTCGGCCTCAACTGTTGCTTCTTCTGTGTCACTTCACATTCCGCCTTAGCGGTGGCAAGAGACTCTACTGTAGCGACTTCAACGCGAAAAAGGTCCTTTGCGCCGTGGAGGACTACGTTCCAACTGGAAAAAGTGGACGGAGAATGCAAACCCTCACGCACTTGATATCACATGATGTGACGACTGTGATTATCGACGCGTCCGCTGACGCGCCCTCACCGCCTCCCTTCAAAATCGGCCCGTTCAAATTCGCAAGAAAAAGAAGCGTTCGTGTTGAGCGAAATATGACGGAGCTGCGGTTCAGGAGCGGTTCCTGCGGCATCAAGTACTCCCAAGCCGTCGCCATCCTCCCACACGCCTGCATTCGTGTACCTGGTTTACTCATGCTAACGGGCCAAACGATCTTTTCCTTGCCAAAATATGAGGGAAATTACGTCTGCCAGGGGACAACCTGCGAAGGGCTGATACTCAGGGCCGTCAGTGCCATCCCTCTACCAGCGAGAGACCCCGGGGTTAAATTCACATTCACAAGCCACACTCCAGAGGTTAGCGTCGAGGTGGTGTCACAGAGGACCTCCTCACTCACTGGGACTACCAAAGATTTACACTACATAAAGAGGGGCCGGTATCTGGATGAAGAGGTAGAGACTGTGAAGTTCAATGGTGCATGGGAAGGGAAGAGCTGTCCCCTCGAGGCCGAGGGTTTTCAAGACCCAAGCACAAGCAGGTTCGGAGAAGCTTTTGTGATTGCCGTGGACAGCGAGTACGTACTGTTTGTGAAACGAAAGGATGAGTTCATGATTCTACGGGGAGGCGACAGGTGGGTGAACATGCTGCTGGGGTGGATCGAACCGGCATCTTGTCAGGGAGGCAGTCGGCGATGATGGATGGGTTCTGTAAGGCCTCTGCTTCAAGCAGCATCTTGTCTCTCTTCAGTATCTCTGTTCGGAGTGCCTTCTGATTTCAGGGTTGACCCTTCGGACCAAGCAGCGGATCCTTCGTCGGAGAGGACAGCAACTTCGTGAGTTCGCTATTCGTTTTTATCTGCATCAGGGCTTCGCTGATAGCCTCTCAAGTTTGCTTTTCCTCTCAGATCCAATGAAGAGGAAGACTGGTTGTTAGTGTGAGACCGGGCCATCTCCCATCAGGGTATGATCTCACACACTTCTTCTTTTCTCCAGGAGCTCGAGTGCATTTATTTCGCCACGGTCTGGTATCCTAGGAGACCATCAGCCCGAATAGTCAGATCTCGCTAGACTAGCTCCATCAGCTGTTGTTCATGTGCATCGAGTTCCGAACTAACATCCTTTGCTTTGATATTGTCCGTTGATGTCGAATAAGTTGTTGCATAATCACTTTTCCTTGAGTTCGCATCCGTCATTCTCAATTTTCTGGCCGGGCTGAAAGCTTCACAAAGCCCGTAGAAGGCTTGTACTGTAATCTCACGCTCATACACACCCAACTGATGAACTACCAGTAGAATTCAACTCGGGGACTTGAACCCACAGCCCGGCAGTGTTACTAGTTATCGCACCTACAGGGGACCAGCGGCTCAGTTTTTGCCCCCCTGAAGCGAATCTAAGTTCCCCCAAGGGCTCAATGGATACCCCGTTTGATGGTGGTATTCATCGTTTGCTTCTGACCGGGGGGTTGGACTTTTTATTATCAAGTCAATGGAAGTGTACACTTAACAGACTTATGTCGGAGAGAGCGATCGTTTCACTGTGCAATTGGTACAGTATTCGAAGGCTCTGTTGGATAGCTTACGAGGCTGAGAAGTTGACGCAGGCGGTCGGGTGCTTCAAACCCCACAAACTGGGCTCTCGTCTTATTCTCTGCGTCTTACCGCGGAAAAGTGCAACGCTCTAACCTACACGAGACTGGAGCAGTGAATTGGTCGCGTGGTCGCTCCGTATGATTGGGGCCATGGGTTACCGTTTGTTATATCCGCCTGGGCTTCCGTCATACTTCCTATTCTCTACACGTGAAGGGGCCCGGACTGGCTGAGTTGGGGAGTTGATGGCCGCTTTCAACACTCCCATGACAGCACCCTTCTGGCCTTCATTTTCGACATGTACAGCATGCGAGAATGGCTCTGCCATCACACAGACGAGGAGCCCTCCAGTACAGAAAATCTACGGTAACCGTCGCTAATCCTCTCCATTAGGGAGTTGCATTACTGTGGAGTATCAGTAAAGGGTATTTTACACGGGTGTGGGTGACTTCGGAAGCGTTTCCACCGGCGACGAATGAGTGTTTGGCGGTGATTATGGGGCCAGACAGGATTACCATAGAAAATGTGACACCAAAGTTTCGTAGATTCCCGAGGTTTGTGGCCAGAGTTATAACCGGAACGACTTCCAAGGCGCCCCTCCGCTCAGCTGCGATGTTTTCCCGAGTTCTGCCCATGAAGGGTTGAATTCAACCCTTCACGGATGCACACTTATACGGAGTATCCAGAGTCGCAACTGATGACTGGAAACTCAACACGGAGTGGTTATAACGACCAGTGTGTGTAATGTAACTTGACTTAATTTATTGCTAAGCGTCTGAGCAGTCGTCCTCCACCGTGAGAAGGGTAGAATCTTGCACGCCCTCGGCATCTCTCGTATCTTCCCCATCGGCCTCTTCCTCCTCTTCCAACCTGATGAACCTTCATCGAGCAGGTATCACCTCCCACTTCCCACCCCCGGGTATGATCTTCAGAAAGAGGCGGGACCTCCAATGGCGGTTTGTCCATCTCAACTGCTACCTCCACGCTCGACCTCAACGGTGGCCGGGGTGGTGGCGGCGGTGGTGGCTGACCCCCCACGGAACAGACTGGTCCGAGCAGAATCGATCTGTCCTGCTTACCACAGAGGACCACTCAGGCTCCGCTCCGCTCACTAAAAACGTAGAAGACGGCTGCCTTATAGCAGGGCCCTCTTCTGAGCTCTCCGACCCCTCCTCGCTCCTGTCCTTCAACCGCTCGCTGGAGGAGTCACTGAGCGGCCGCCTCCGGCAAGTCATAACCCGAGGCGGATCACAGGCCCACCTATCCTCATCCGAGGAAGTTAGGGCTGTGAGCTTCGATGCCAGCTCTGATTTCTTCTGCCTGGCGTCTGAGCAGACCTGCTCGGAAAGTAGCCGGCGAAGGGGTTTACGTCGGGCATGCTGAGCCTTCTCCTTCAGGGACATCTTGGGTGAGGCATCGTCATTCGACTGAGGCGACCGAGGCATATCAGTGAGGGCGAGTTGGCCGCCACTATCGTTGTTCGAAGTCTCCTCGAGCGCCCCCATCTGCGCTGGGGACTCCGGCAGGGCGCTGAATGGGGGTAAATGCAGATTCCCAGGAGAATCCGCCTAGAGCTACTTTGGCAAGCTTCCGTCAACGACATCACCGACGGGACGTATTTTCGATACCACCACTACGCGAGCGGCATCTCTGTACGCTGCTGCCCTTCCTGAATGGTAGGATATGCCTATCAACTCCAGTGCTCCTACCTGGGCTGTCCAAGGCTGTAGGACCCTTGAGAGCTTCTCCTGGCGTTTCGGTCTTCTAAGCAAGGGACAGCGCCTCTGCCCGTCGGTCGTCCGAAGTTGCCTCACATCCTCCATCCGTTCCCCATCCGACGGGTCATGGACGATCTTCCGCTTGAAGTCACTCATGGGGAGGGGGGCCGTACTGACCGCGCTCTCTGAAGACTCAGACTCGGCCTCGTACTTGGCTTCTGTCAGGGCACGCTTCATCTGGTGGCCCTCGATGACCCTGCCAGCAGGCGGGGGGCAGTGTACAGCAAGACCCCATGAGACGGTGGACCTACGCCCCGGTGACGGTGAAGACTATGGTCCCTACTATGAGGCCCACCAGCGGACCAAAGGCGATGACGGTAACGGCAGAAGCCGCAAGCCCAGCGATGGCTGAAAGGTTGGGCGGCAAGGAAGGGAGGCGAGGAGAAAGGAGGCTACCCGAGAAGAGGAGAGGGGGGTTCTTCAGCAGAGCCAGCGTAGACACCACAAACGACACTCCAAGCGTCACCGACAGGGCCTGCGAGATGACGGGTGTACATCCTAGCGCGACGCAGAGGAGCCTACGGTTTGGACCATCCAGGTTAGGATGAAGCCATCAAGGTCCGAGATCAGGGCGCTGCCGAAGACGTAGCCCATATTAACACCTGGGGGGAGGGCGGTACCCGGCGAAGGGAGAGGGAGAGCGCAGCGTCTACATAACACAATTGGGCTGTGTGATCACTAGCTTAATCATGCTAGCGATAGTCATTAACTATCATCATCAACTTGACTACACTCTATCTGGTCTAACCTGTTCACTGTAAGCACAATCTACTCGTGTTCTATCACCATATTCCCCACAACAACGACAGGCCCTACCGAGGAGGTTGCAGAGGAGATGCTTATTGATGATGAAGCTCGAGACCAGCACTTGCAGGCTGTCCTCAGGGATTCCTGTGGACAGCAGGTCGGTGGTGGACGAGGGCAGGCTACTCACCATCGTAAATGCGGAACGCGATGAAGTTGAGGGTGATGAGCACTATACTGGCGATGAAGCCTTCGATGAAGGCACCATGACCAACCAGTATCTGAGGTTGATGCGTGCAAGATACGGGACTGAAAGATATGATCGTGAGCTCACGATTAAGACCATGCCTCCAACGACACTGAAGAAGAGCTGACAACCTAGGGTTGTCACCGTGGACTGATATCGAAACTGAAAAGTGGCAATCAGTAATGGGCAGGGCCGTCCAGGCAGCAGGAGTCCATCACCTGCAAGGCGGCACGGTTGGCAGTGAGGCCCAGGAACGTGCAAATAGCGAGGCCAATAAGAAGGGCCTCGCCATCGGTGGTGTAGTCCCCTTGGACCAACGCTAACGACACCCCACAGGCTGTCTGCGAGGCCAGCATCGAATACCTAGAGGGCGATCCACGGAGGGTGGACGGCTGGTTGGCTGCATACGCGAAGGGCGGTCGTATGTCCCCTTCGGGATGGTTGACAGCCTCTCGGCGCTTGACCGTCTCCGCTGCCATCGCCGCCGCCAAGGTCGAGGTGCAGGCTGCCTCCTGACGGTAGATATCCCCAGGGCGTCGACGAGGGATGCTTCACCTCCTCCTTCACCCGCTGTTGCTTGGCCGCGTAGGCCATCACGCCGGCGACCAAAGCCAGGAGGAGGATCTGAGAATTCCCTCGGGCGAGACATGGCAGATTCCTACCGACCGGAATGAGCGCGTCGAAGAGAGCCTTAATGAGACCGAGCAGCATCGCCATCGCGAACATGGGGTTGGCGAGAGTGTTGAGGTTGCTCTTAGTGAGAATGAAGGGCAGGAGTATAACCAGCAGAAGGAGGAGAATGGCGAAGGCTCTCCGGAGGTAGAGTACCTGCCACACGACGAAGATGACAAGGATGATGCCCCGAAGGCCGCGCACCCCTTTGCGCATGAACCACTTAGTAAAGAGGGAAAAGTTATAGTAGATTCTGTCCTTCCTGCTGGCATCGGGATCGAGACCCTCCTCCGGTGGGGGTGGAGGCTGTCGGCCAGCCAGACAGGGAAGGGCGGTCCCTTTATAGTATAAGGGGGGATTATTCAGATACCTGTAGGCACGGCGGTGACCACGGGTGGTGATGCAACTCACTCGGCCGCCTTGCCCACGAGGATCCCCAAAGGGAGCAGCTGCCAACACAGGCTCACCATCCTGCCCGTCTCTCTCATGACCTCATCGTAGGGGGTATGGATCTCCCCACAGACTTGACCTGCTGCTGCCGATATCGACTCTAGGGAGAGTAGGCCCCTCACATGGCTGAGGATTTTTCAGCTTTCCAGCGTAGACGTGAGCCCTTTCCTTAATGAGGTAGGCCTTCACGTTCCAATCATCATACCAAAGGCCGAAGGAGGTGGGCAGCATCGCCAAGGCCACGTCCCACCGGATGACCTACCAGGACGAAGATGACCGGTCGGGGCGAGGGACCACGCACCGAGTCCGAGCCGTCGGGGTCCAAATCGCTCATGTCCATCTGCAGCCAGTCGGCGATGGGGGCCACCTGCCAGTGGGGCGAACCGCGGGGGAAGGGTATACGGGAGAGGCTACCACGTAGTCTTGGCCCATGAAGTGGCCGTTGGCGCAGAGGAAGAAGAGAATGAGGGACCCTACTGCAATAACGAGGATCATACCGCGGCCGAGCAGCCTGCCGGGGGGTATGAGGATGAGAGTTCCGTTTGTTGTGGTATTGGCTTACATCGTCAAAGTGTCGTCCCATGGGCACATCCAGTCCTTAGTGGAGAAGGGGTTGGTGATGACCAGCGAGCGATAGAAGAGTAGCATCATGCACTGGGCCGCCGCGAACACTACAGCTCGGCACCCGCTCAGGACGGCTGAGAATGGAAGTGAATCTTAGGTCGAAGCGAGTAACTTACCGAGCATGAGTATCTTTTGGCATCGTGGTCTTGTAGGCTTTATTGAGTACTTGGAAGCCACATAGAGCCCAAAGAAGTCATAGTTCAGCCAGCGTATCAGAACCATGCTCACCTGCGGCGGCTGGCGTACGAGCGACGCACCACACAAGGCTTACTATAGTGAGACAGACTGCGGCAAAGACCACAGCAGGGCCCTCACACCGAGGGACTCCCACGGCCAGGGTGAGGAACTGCCACAGACCGCCGTGCTACGGGTCCGCCTGGTCTTCGCTCTCCTACTTGAGAGAAGGCCTCTGTCATGGCTTGGACCCATCGCCAGGCGACCTCGGCAAGGTCCCTGATACCGGAGAAGAGGTCGGGGATTTCCAGCACGAGGGCTTCGATGCGGATGGAGATATCGAAGTTGAGGGAACCCAGGGAGGCGCGGACCTAGAGGGAGGGTCGTCAGGGGGTGGTCTGCCAAGTTGCTGTCATGACCAGTAGGAAATCGAAGAAGAACTTGACGAATGACGAGATGGCCTGGACGAGGGTGTCGAAAGCGGAGGCTACGACTTCGCCGAGGTCGGGCAGGTCCGCATCTGTCTTGATGGGAATGCCGATGACCAACAGCCTTTGGCGCATCTCTTGTGGTCTACAAGGGTCGAACGGAGACACAGCCGCCCTGAGTTGGGCAAGGTGTGGTATTGACGCAGCAGCCGGGCTTTCCCTCACCGAATGATCACAGCGAGGGCCATTAGCAGGGCCATGATCAGCTCCCCGACCATCACGGCCAGGAGTAGCCTGACGACGAAGCTGGCCAAGGTGCAGTGAAGAGGGCCTCACCACAGTCCGATGCCTCCTCCGAAGAAGCCTATGATGGTCAGACCGAAGAGACGAAGGCCCCGACGGGCGCGGGTACCGGAGGGGTTGGTAAGGACCCGGAAGAGCCTCATAGGGGCCTGCCAGCGAGTCCTCGTGGCAAGACTGAACGGGTTAGGGCAATACCGAGGCGTCCTTCTTTACGAATTCTCTAGCCCTGGCGACATACCCACTCAGTCTTGGGTACTTGATAGGACTCGGAACCGCCTCTGTGCGGTCGAGAGCGTACCTGAGGAGGGGAGGGACGAGTACACCATTACGGACCTACTCAGGAGCATCCCGAACCCGGGGTTGATTGGGAAAATCAGAGGCATTTGGTCTCTCGAAAGACTGAATAAATTATCGACAAATTGAAGATTTACAATCAGCAGCGGCGTAAAGATGAGCTTATGATGGATACTGCTTTGGCCTAGACTTCATCAAACAGGTCCAGAAATTTTGCAGAGTGGACGCCAGTGGCTTCCTCTTCCTCCTACATGCATCCGAAGAGGAGGAGGGTCATCCAAGGCATGAGGTTGCTGACCCAGATGACCACCAGTTCGAGAGAGATGCCCTCGCCGCTAACCTCATCATCAAAGACAGCCTGGGCCTTCAAGAAGGAGCAGCAACATCGTGAGTACCTGTCGACGAGCTGTATAGGGTGACCACCTCTGATGTACCTACTCTGCTTCAACCGGGCAACAGTCCCCGACGAAGCCAGCATCAGCACAATCGCTGTGCTTTGAGCACTCAGCGTCCCCGAGGAGGTCCACAGCACCCGTAAGCGGGATGGCGCATTCTTCGCTGCTCCGCCGTCCGCGACGAGTAGCGGTTGGGAGACAGTCGTTAAGCAGTCCCGAAAAGACCCCGTGGACGGGTAGTACACTGCCCTCCTTAGCCTTGATTCCTGTAGGAGAGGACCGGGAGGAGGAAAGATAGAACTCAGGATCCTACCCGATGCGGGAGAGCCTCTCCCTTCGAGATTAACCGAGTCGTTAGATGACGATCCGATGGAGGTGTGGTACCAGACGGCTGCCTTCCAGCTCGACCCGTCCCAACGCTCCAGCAAGACCTGAGGGTGACCTCCCTCAAGGAAGGGGAGAAGTGGACGGACCTGGTCAGCTTTGTCGCAGCAATGGGCCGTGTCCCTGCTAGCGTGGGATATCTTTATGCATCGGACATCCACTTGACTTGACCTATAGTCGACCTCAAGATACCTATTAGGAGTAGTACCTACCTCCCGGCCCGTATTCCTGCCGTTCCCGAGAAGTCCATGCCGAGCCACTCCTCCCCAGGCTTGCAGAATGCAGCATCTCCTGCCTTGGCCACCTGTTGACGCCACCAGTGATGGCCAAACCAACGACTCCCAGACGCCGTCACGGCACGAAGCGAAATTTTGAGGATCTGCTCCAGTTGCACGCGAGAAGGGTGGGTAAAATTTGAATCGGAAGGCGCCATCGCTCGGTCGAGGCTCATGACGGAGATCCCCAAAGGCCCCAATTTACCCCACAGAAAGCAGCCCATTCCGTGTTCGAGTCAGGCTCAAAGGCCGCCACAGGGCCGTACCTGTCGCCATGCGATGAGAATCGACCGTTGAGGGAGCCCCTACATGTCCGAATCATCAAGAGCATACGCTGGTGGCAGCACGGAAGAGGCTATCGGCTCACCGAAGCCCGTGATTTCTCTCACACCTGCCAAGCTGCATCGGCACGGTCGGACGGGAGCTGAGCCAGGTTTACAATCATCATCAGAGTAGAACTGTAGCCTGCCAACTCCCCAGGCACGGCTTCGGACCCTGACCAGACTGGGGCACTGGCCCTCCTGCCCCTCCCCAAGGTAGGATATCCGCCACATGGTGTTGAACAGGGCCGGCCTCTTTTGCCAGCCACCTCCACCGAGGCCCTCCATTCTGAGTCGGTGATCGTACCACTGCTAGGGACCGCGGGGCTGCTCACGTCATCGTCGTCTCCCACTCGACTCCTGTCCACCGCTGTAGGGCGGCGGACTTGGCCGCCTCAGTAGCTACTCCCGACTGCCTCAGACGGACGCATCTGAGGTCGATGCTGGCATTTCACAGAAGACTCAGCGGCCGTACTTGACAATAGTCGTCTGAGCCTCTCCAAAGTCGAAGCCCGTCCACGCGTCGTTGCCGGAGCAAGGAGCGCAGTCCGCCGCCCAAAGCGTAGTGGTGTCGTTATCAGACGCCCGCGTAGGGGAATTGACGCCCGTGGACGCCATCGGCTGAGGGACCACGGTCTCGCTGTCTCGGACAGGCCTCGTTTACCTCCCCTCCTTTAAGGAGGTTGGCAGGCAGGCAGTGAGGGTCTGAGTACATTTCCAACTCTGCTATCTTCCACCCATCCCGGACGTAATCGCTTAACACCAACCTCCACTGAGTGCCCGGCCCTGCCGGATACCGCGACCAAGTGCCCCCGCCGACCTGACCACGTCAGTCCAGAGACCACCACCGGGAAGGGGCTCACCTCCGACAGACGACCCATCACTTGCCACGCGGCGAAGTTGTTGACGATATCAGAGTCCGCCCCAGCCGTCGTGTTCCGACCCCACCAGTCGACTCTGATGCTGCTCGCCTGGCGGCTGAGTTCCTTCGCCTGGAAGACCCTCACACACCGTACCTGCCCTTCCGATCATCACCAGCGCTGTGGAGGCTGCTGACTACCTCATGTGGCGCGTCAATGCCTACGTCCAGGCCGAGCCACGCCCTCAACTCCGGGCCTTCAGTATCATCCGACCAGACCAGCTTGCCGGACCCCACCCACCCAGTCCCGACATCACTGTCGAAAGCCCGAGCGGCCTCCGCCACCTGATGGGTGCGAAGAACCGTCACTGCGCCACGAAATTCGGCCTTACTCCTTGGGAAGGGATTATCCCCACTGAGCTGGCTATAGGGGTAATACCGCCCCTCACGCTGACCGCCTCCGTGCCTACACCTCGATGGGGCCGAGCGACAGGCAGCAGTCTTACACTGGACGTCAGTGTACATGACAAACTCCTTGATCTCCCACTCAGCTGGGGCCTCATCAGCGGACTGCGGCTGGAGACGACCTGGCAGGCGCTCCCACAGCGCGACGCCCACCCGACACACCTGAGATCCGCCAGAGGGTGGCCGCCAATGCCGGTCGCCTCTCCCAGGTGCCTCCTCCTATTTCGCTAAAGCAAGGGGCGACCTCAAGATACGCCCGGGCGGAGCGACGTACTGCAGGGCGATCCAATCCGTCCATTCAGTACCGCTCCATCGCTGCATCCAGGCCATGGTGGCCTGCTCCTCCACCAACCGGCTTTGGTAAATTCTAACGCACTTCACTTGGAACTCTCCCAGCCGCTGTATGCCGATCCAAGCGGGCTGGCGATGCTCGTAAGAATGGCTAGACTTCCACCCCGTCAAGACGTCCCCATCGAAGGCCAGACTGCTGCGTTGATGTTCACTAGCCTCCCCGCTGGTGATGGGACTCGGAGGGTCACGCCAATCATCAGCATCGACGCTAGGGGTCGAGCACATACCGTCGGAGAACAGCGAGAGCTCCCGAATCTGGCCGAAGGGGTGCCAGAGGACTGCGGCTCGCCCACCCCCCCCCTCACGTTCCAGATGGCGCTTGGCCGGGCCCAGGCCTCCTCGCTGTGGACAGCCCTCCACATCGAACCCGCTAGGGCTGGCCGCTGGTTCCACGTGCCTGTGGCCGGTGTTGGTGATGGTGTGGTAGGGGCGCACTCACTGCCGCCAATGGCGTCTTGGAAGGCTACGACCTCCCAGGCCAGGCCTGCCCATCTGACCAGCTCCACTGAGGTAGCCTGCCTTGCAGGGATGGAGGTCTGCAAGATCTTGAAGCACTTGACCTGAGCATCCTCAGTAGCAATAGAGGACTACTGTCCCTCTACCTCCCTAGACGACGGGAAGGAGAGGGCCAGTGTGGCCTGGCCGGAGTAGCAGCCCTTCTCAGGGTTCGCCTCGTCCGAGCAGTCAGCCACCCAAAAGGTGTACTTGTTCTGGTCGAAGGCCAGTGGGCTCTGCTCCCTGCCGAGGGACCATCCATCCCGAGTACGGGTCTCGAGACCTCACAGCGTAGCGGTTGCCGTTGGCTCTCCTTCGAGGGCAGCCTCGTCCGAGCAATCCTCCTCGCCGTGGAGGCGCAGCTCGGCCACTTCCCACTTCTCATCAACGCTGGCGAAGTTACGAACTCCCCCAGAGGTGCCTAAGGCTCGAGTTGAGTTGGTAACAGAAGGTCCCTGGTTCGATCCTCGGGACAGGTATTTCTAGCTCTGCGGCCTTCATCAAGAACAGGCTCTGCTCACCCAGGTGCCGGTTTGTTGTGCTCCCACTTGCCCCCTTCAAAGCTGGGGTCCCCGATCCTTCCAGTGGTGACCCAGTCATCCCCATCCCACCGTTGCAGTAGCCTGGCAGGCAGACTGCAGGGCCCCGCGTACAAGGCCACCATCGTACATGTCCTGGGCGGCCGTCGATGGCCCATTGGTCGCCTTGTAGTCGTCAGATTGCCACACCATAACGCACCTTACCTCAGCGACGGGGGTGCCTGACGGACTTCTTCTCGAGGCAGGCCCTAGGCTTCTCAGAGCCTCACTGAACTCCTGGCCGATCCAAGCACTCTGGGCAGGGCAGCCAACAGGCAAGCTGGACGAACAGGAGGCCATCCACGAGCTGTCGGTATCATAATCAATAGTGTCTGTAGGAAACAGCTGAAGTCCCTCAAACTCAGCAGTACCCACTCCTAGCCAGCAGAAGGCTGCCCGAGGTCCGCTGAAGCTCCGGCGGTGAGCCAATGGCCGTGTGAATGGAAGTGATCTCAAACCGCTCGTCACAGGTGAGATCTTCGTAGAAGTGGACCTCGGCCACAGTCCAACGGTCGGCCATCTGCGGGAAGGCTACGACCCTCGGAATGCCGAGTGATGCCCCACCTGCTGGGCATTCAGGAGCCTCCAGAGCGTTGCTGCGGAGGCCGGGCGTTGCTGCCAGACCCCGCCCGACAAAGCGTCCATGCGGAACTCGGGCATGTACACCTGCCCCACCCACTTCTCCACTTCTATTATGGCACTGGAAGAGGTCGAGAGTTGCGCGTTTTGTGGTAGGAGCGGACCACTCCGAGCGGCTACCTCTGGCGAGACCAGATCGGTGACTGATAGACTCGCACGCATCGGATGGTGGGGACGGCAACTAACTGGGGGTTGGGGGCCTGGCTGGCATCGGCGAGGTATCTTGAGGTCGGTCATGGTTGTGCGAACAGCGAAGGATACGCTACTTAATCCAAGTGAGATCGTTAGCAATGGAAGCCCCAATCCACTCGGTGCCTGTGGTAGGGGAAGATCACCTGCTATCAGTGGAAGGTGCTGAACTCACCAGCGGGGCATCCCCCGGTCGCCTGGCGGCATTGGGAAGACCACGCAGTGGCTGTGACGGCGTCGAAGGCTCTGATGACCGTGTTAACTACGATTACGAGGACGATGGTGATAACGATCGGCATCATTTCTTACGGGAATACTCAGCCGAGTGGGAGCTCTCAATGGTATCAGACAGCAGGGCCGTGCTCTCCTCCGCGCAGTCCTCATCAAAGTACATTTTCACTTCGTGTATCTCCCAGAAGTCGTAAACAGCATGCCCGTTGACCAGCCCTGCAGGACGACAAGATCAGCAGCTGCTTCAGTGGTGGTTGATGGCGCCCTACTGTAGACCTCATTCGCACCCAGCTGACCCCGAGCCCGCCGTAACAACAGCATGATCATCACCAGCATGGCCTCTCCCATTCTGCAGCCTCGTGCTGATGGCATGATGAGCATCCGAGGTTGATGCTAGCCCTCCACAGTGTGACAACGTTGACAACGCAATTACGGCCCTTGGGCAGTCAGATGAAATGTGAAACTGGTCCATCAAGTGGCTCTCTTTAGGAGGCCGCCACTAGGACTAACATAATCAATATCTTCATAACTACTCCTTGACTACAGCCACCCTCATCATTATTAAATTCACACCTGCAACGGAGCGCCATGGCTGCCGGGATGCTACGGCGGAGAAGATGCCCTTCCAGTGGTGGGAGGGGTCTCCGAGGCAGTGGTGTCCTTGGTCTTGGTCCGCTGTTTCTGGAGGACAATTGTCTTGTAGTCCGCGCTGTGATGGTGCTCCTCCATGGCGTCAAGGAGACCAATATCCCCAGTCGGAGCTGGCCTGATACGAGAAGGGCATGAACCGGGTTTGATCGATTGCGGTGATGACAGCCCCCGACCATCTGAAAATTCGACATAGCAAGGTTTATATAAAATTACGTCACAAAGATTTGTCACTACTTTACTCAACGTATTTTGTATTACCCCGTATCTGTTTACATTCAGTCCGGTCAAAAAATTGTCCAGAGCCGATCAGAAGTACAAACATAGGAAGCGGACAGAGCTCATTGGACCAGAAATCTGTGGAGCTCTCAGAAGGTGTGAGTTTTGCAGAGCAGCCCTCATCTCTCATCGAGAAAAAAAGTTTTTACCAAAAATTTTCCGGCCCCAAATTTTCCCCAATTCAAAAAATTTTCGAATTTTTCCCTTTCTTAACACAGTTGGATGAGCTTTCAATCGGACTGTATTACATAACGTTAATGATGAGATATGCCATAAGACCCACCTAGCGGCGTATTTGGCAAAGCCGATGGAGAGGCCCTTGATGGGGGAGTTGGCCAGCAGTACACCGGCCCCAGCGGCCATGACCAGGATCCAGAATGGGAGGAAGCATAGGACAACACCACCGGCAAGGAGACCGTAGAAAGCCTTCTTGGAGAGCTCGTGTCTGACAAGGACGAAGGGGAGTCTTTTTTACTGTGACTAACACGGGTGGGGATAAGATACCATCGTAGGAAGTGAATTCCGAGCCGACCGGTATTTTGCACGGTACGGGTAATACCGTAAAATACGCAAATTAGCAAGAATAAAGAGGAAGTGTAGAATGTATCTTCGAACTATGTGCAGCATGAATAAGGTTCGTTGACCGCAACCATGCTGAAGACTTAGGCCACCGTCTTGTGCCGGGAGAAGTCCGCAGACGAAAAAGCGGTAGAGCTTACTTCCATAAGATGATATTCCTGGCCAAGGCAACGCCATCCACGATGGTCTTGACAGTCGGTTGGAAGCCAGCCGCCATCTCCTTCACCCAGCCCGGGGACATGCGGGTGAAGGTCTTGATGAGTCCACCGAACTCCTGCTGTTCGACATCATCTGATCACGACAGGGAGTCCAACCTCGTGCGTGTATGAGTTAGTACCGTCAGCGGCCTCTTCGACCTCGAGCAGGACGAGCTTGCCCGATTTATCCAGGCCGCTAGTCATGGACTTGTTGGCCATGAAGCGGTCGTACCTACAGCCAACCAGCAGTCCTCCGAAGAAAATGAATACACACAGAATGAGAGGCTACGGCAGTGAGACGATCTCTCTCTATGGGTGGACTAATAAACTATCCCGGCGGTTTGGCGGCGGCCTTCCTGTGTTTCCACAAATTCTCTTCTCTCTAGAAGGGTCGGCGCTCTAGAAAGGCGCTGTCGTCTCCTCACCCTTTCAGAGTCTTGTTGCGTATCATGAAAGCCGCTGTTATCCAGCAGGCAAAGGCTGGCCAGTAGGCGGCATAGTAACTGTGGATGGGCGATCACCGTCGAGGACAGGAGATACTGCGGCTACCTTGCTAGAATGTACCCCACCAAGGCCGCCAGGGACTTCAACCAACTCTGCCACATTATGATGGGCAGGATATGGTTCATGACGATCGGCTGGAGCCAGTTGAACCAGAGGACATCAGCGAGCCACCTGATGCCAGCAACTCTTGAGACTTATACGGGTCGCGTCCATACCACACCATTCGTGATAACTAGATCTATTAGATAGTACTACTATGATATATTAACGGGTATTTATATGGTCCTTGATAAATAATAGATACCACATTTTTCGCTCTTCTACCCACTACACCTTCTACCCTTATACAACCACTAGATATTGGCGCCCCGTGAAGCACATCGTTACGTGGGCTCTCAATGCCAGAAGTGGGACTCGAGGGGAATCCCCTCAAGGGATTGACTTCACTAGCGACCACTTGCATTTCCCTAACGCCATATGCCCATTGATCTGGCCTGCGATCAGCCTTCCCTCCAGCGCCCGATGGTGTTCTACTGTCAAGTTC
>JABANP010000418.1:0-47575 GCA_013115135.1 Perkinsus olseni
CCACTGAGTCGTTTAGTTTTACTGATAAGGGTGTAAGTGGTATCCGCCACTGAAAGGACGATGGTATCCGTATCATGCTTAGAACCCTATGCCAGCCAACATGTTAGTCAGATAGACCCCTGTCACTATACCAAGAATACGCAATGCCTGTAATGCTTACATAAGCTGCAAACCGTGAAGAATTCGATTCTTTTCTCACAACAACCTATGGATCCTCCTAAGAGGCACCAAATGCCTCGATAGTGGGGTTCCTGTAACTATACAACCCTATGATGGTGCCTAGCCCAACCCAGCCATTGGAAACAATTGGAGTCCTTTGAGCGGCTCGGGTGTTCTTATTGAACCCAACCATTTTGCGCTACACGCTTGGTAAGCTGTATGTTAGAATAAATGGTGGCATTGCCTACGCTACGATGGATGGGTCTGTAAATCCTCAATGGTCTTCTATCCCACTAGATATTCAAGGTGATCAGAGCTTCACTGCGGCTCCAGACGGCTTCCTCTACTACCGTAAGTCCACCGATTCGGTCTACCGCCTTCCACTGGAGAACCCAGTTGGTCCGGGTGAACTTTACGCTGGTGGGTGCGGCTGTGGTTTGGCGCCCAATCAAGTGTGTACCTCTGGCAATGGTAATCTTGTGAATTACAAGCCAACGGGCGGCATTGTCATGCAAGACTACTTCGAAGGACCCGACTTCCGCTTCCTCAACTGGTGCGGAGATCACTGTGCTACTACAACTAGTGGTCCTGTGACTAGTACTACTACAACTAGTGGTCCTGTGACTAGTACTACTACAACTAGTGGTCCTGTGACTAGTACTACTACAACTAGTGGTCCTGTGACTAGTACTACTACAACTAGTGGTCCTGTGACTAGTACTACTACAACTAGTGGTCCTGTGACTAGTACTACTACAACTAGTGGTCCTGTGACTAGTACTACTACAACTAGTGGTCCTGTGACTAGTACTACTACAACTAGTGGTCCTGTGACTAGTACTACTACAACTAGTGGTCCTGTGACTAGTACTACTACAACTAGTGGTCCTGTGACTAGTACTACTACAACTAGTGGTCCTGTGACTAGTACTACTACAACTAGTGGTCCCGTGACTAGTACTACTACAACTAGTGGTCCTGTGACTAGTACTACTACAACTAGTGGTCCTGTGACTAGTACTACTACAACTAGTGGTCCTGTGACTAGTACTACTACAACTAGTGGTCCTGTGACTAGTACTACTACAACTAGTGGTCCCGTGACTAGTACTACTACAACTAGTGGTCCTGTGACTAGTACTACTACAACTAGTGGTCCTGTGACTAGTACTACTACAACTAGTGGTCCTGTGACTAGTACTACTACAACTAGTGGTCCTGTGACTAGTACTACTACAACTAGTGGTCCTGTGACTAGTACTACTACAACTAGTGGTCCTGTGACTAGTACTACTACAACTAGTGGTCCTGTGACTAGTACTACTACAACTAGTGGTCCTGTGACTAGTACTACTACAACTAGTGGTCCCGTGACTAGTACTACTACAACTAGTGGTCCTGTGACTAGTACTACTACAACTAGTGGTCCTGTGACTAGTACTACTACAACTAGTGGTCCTGTGACTAGTACTACTACAACTAGTGGTCCCGTGACTAGTACTACTACAACTAGTGGTCCCAGGACTAGTACTACTACAACTAGTGGTCCTGTGACTAGTACTACTACAACTAGTGGTCCCGTGACTAGTACTACTACAACTAGTGGTCCTGTGACTAGTACTACTACAACTAGTGGTCCCGTGACTAGTACTACTACAACTAGTGGTCCTGTGACTAGTACTACTACAACTAGTGGTCCCGTGACTAGTACTACTACAACTAGTGGTCCCAGGACTAGTACTACTACAACTAGTGGTCCTGTGACTAGTACTACTACAACTAGTGGTCCTGTGACTAGTACTACTACAACTAGTGGTCCTGTGACTAGTACTACTACAACTAGTGGTCCCAGGACTAGTACTACTACAACTAGTGGTCCTGTGACTAGTACTACTACAACTAGTGGTCCCAGGACTAGTACTACTACAACTAGTGGTCCTGTGACTAGTACTACTACAACTAGTGGTCCTGTGACTAGTACTACTACAACTAGTGGTCCCGTGACTAGTACTACTACAACTAGTGGTCCTGTGACTAGTACTACTACAACTAGTGGTCCTGTGACTAGTACTACTACAACTAGTGGTCCCGTGACTAGTACTACTACAACTAGTGGTCCCAGGACTAGTACTACTACAACTAGTGGTCCTGTGACTAGTACTACTACAACTAGTGGTCCTGTGACTAGTACTACTACAACTAGTGGTCCCGTGACTAGTACTACTACAACTAGTGGTCCTGTGACTAGTACTACTACAACTAGTGGTCCTGTGACTAGTACTACTACAACTAGTGGTCCTGTGACTAGTACTACTACAACTAGTGGTCCTGTGACTAGTACTACTACAACTAGTGGTCCTGTGACTAGTACTACTACAACTAGTGGTCCTGTGACTAGTACTACTACAACTAGTGGTCCCAGGACTAGTACTACTACAACTAGTGGTCCTGTGACTAGTACTACTACAACTAGTGGTCCCCGGACTAGTACTACTACAACTAGTGGTCCTGTGACTAGTACTACTACAACTAGTGGTCCTGTGACTAGTACTACTACAACTAGTGGTCCTGTGACTAGTACTACTACAACTAGTGGTCCTGTGACTAGTACTCATACAACTAGTGGTCCTGTGACTAGTACTACTACAACTAGTGGTCCCAGGACTAGTACTACTACAACTAGTGGTCCTGTGACTAGTACTACTACAACTAGTGGTCCTGTGACTAGTACTACTACAACTAGTGGTCCTGTGACTAGTACTACTACAACTAGTGGTCCTGTGACTAGTACTACTACAACTAGTGGTCCTGTGACTAGTACTACTACAACTAGTGGTCCCAGGACTAGTACTACTACAACTAGTGGTCCTGTGACTAGTACTACTACAACTAGTGGTCCCAGGACTAGTACTACTACAACTAGTGGTCCTGTGACTAGTACTACTACAACTAGTGGTCCTGTGACTAGTACTACTACAACTAGTGGTCCTGTGACTAGTACTACTACAACTAGTGGTCCTGTGACTAGTACTACTACAACTAGTGGTCCCAGGACTAGTACTACTACAACTAGTGGTCCTGTGACTAGTACTACTACAACTAGTGGTCCTGTGACTAGTACTACTACAACTAGTGGTCCTGTGACTAGTACTACTACAACTAGTGGTCCCGTGACTAGTACTACTACAACTAGTGGTCCTGTGACTAGTACTACTACAACTAGTGGTCCTGTGACTAGTACTACTACAACTAGTGGTCCTGTGACTAGTACTACTACAACTAGTGGTCCTGTGACTAGTACTACTACAACTAGTGGTCCTGTGACTAGTACTACTACAACTAGTGGTCCTGTGACTAGTACTACTACAACTAGTGGTCCTGTGACTAGTACTACTACAACTAGTGGTCCCAGGACTAGTACTACTACAACTAGTGGTCCCGTGACTAGTACTACTACAACTAGTGGTCCTGTGACTAGTACTACTACAACTAGTGGTCCCAGGACTAGTACTACTACAACTAGTGGTCCTGTGACTAGTACTACTACAACTAGTGGTCCCGTGACTAGTACTACTACAACTAGTGGTCCTGTGACTAGTACTACTACAACTAGTGGTCCCAGGACTAGTACTACTACAACTAGTGGTCCTGTGACTAGTACTACTACAACTAGTGGTCCCAGGACTAGTACTACTACAACTAGTGGTCCTGTGACTAGTACTACTACAACTAGTGGTCCTGTGACTAGTACTACTACAACTAGTGGTCCTGTGACTAGTACTACTACAACTAGTGGTCCTGTGACTAGTACTACTACAACTAGTGGTCCCGTGACTAGTACTCACTACAACTAGTGGTCCTGTGACTAGTACTACTACAACTAGTGGTCCTGTGACTAGTACTACTACAACTAGTGGTCCTGTGACTAGTACTACTACAACTAGTGGTCCTGTGACTAGTACTACTACAACTAGTGGTCCTGTGACTAGTACTACTACAACTAGTGGTCCTGTGACTAGTACTACTACAACTAGTGGTCCCAGGACTAGTACTACTACAACTAGTGGTCCTGTGACTAGTACTACTACAACTAGTGGTCCCAGGACTAGTACTACTACAACTAGTGGTCCTGTGACTAGTACTACTACAACTAGTGGTCCCAGGACTAGTACTACTACAACTAGTGGTCCTGTGACTAGTACTACTACAACTAGTGGTCCCAGGACTAGTACTACTACAACTAGTGGTCCTGTGACTAGTACTACTACAACTAGTGGTCCTGTGACTAGTACTACTACAACTAGTGGTCCTGTGACTAGTACTACTACAACTAGTGGTCCTGTGACTAGTACTACTACAACTAGTGGTCCTGTGACTAGTACTACTACAACTAGTGGTCCTGTGACTAGTACTACTACAACTAGTGGTCCTGTGACTAGTACTACTACAACTAGTGGTCCCAGGACTAGTACTACTACAACTAGTGGTCCTGTGACTAGTACTCACTACAACTAGTGGTCCCAGGACTAGTACTACTACAACTAGTGGTCCTGTGACTAGTACTACTACAACTAGTGGTCCTGTGACTAGTACTACTACAACTAGTGGTCCCAGGACTAGTACTACTACAACTAGTGGTCCTGTGACTAGTACTACTACAACTAGTGGTCCTGTGACTAGTACTACTACAACTAGTGGTCCCGTGACTAGTACTACTACAACTAGTGGTCCTGTGACTAGTACTACTACAACTAGTGGTCCTGTGACTAGTACTACTACAACTAGTGGTCCTGTGACTAGTACTACTACAACTAGTGGTCCCGTGACTAGTACTACTACAACTAGTGGTCCTGTGACTAGTACTACTACAACTAGTGGTCCTGTGACTAGTACTACTACAACTAGTGGTCCTGTGACTAGTACTACTACAACTAGTGGTCCCGTGACTAGTACTACTACAACTAGTGGTCCCGTGACTAGTACTACTACAACTAGTGGTCCCGTGACTAGTACTACTACAACTAGTGGTCCCGTGACTAGTACTACTACAACTAGTGGTCCTGTGACTAGTACTACTACAACTAGTGGTCCCAGGACTAGTACTACTACAACTAGTGGTCCTGTGACTAGTACTACTACAACTAGTGGTCCTGTGACTAGTACTACTACAACTAGTGGTCCTGTGACTAGTACTACTACAACTAGTGGTCCTGTGACTAGTACTACTACAACTAGTGGTCCTGTGACTAGTACTACTACAACTAGTGGTCCCAGGACTAGTACTACTACAACTAGTGGTCCTGTGACTAGTACTACTACAACTAGTGGTCCTGTGACTAGTACTACTACAACTAGTGGTCCTGTGACTAGTACTACTACAACTAGTGGTCCTGTGACTAGTACCACTACAACTAGTGGTCCTGTGACTAGTACCACTACAACTAGTGGTCCTGTGACTAGTACCACTACAACTAGTGGTCCTGTGACTAGTACCACTACAACTAGTGGTCCTGTGACTAGTACTACTACAACTAGTGGTCCTGTGACTAGTACTACTACAACTAGTGGTCCTGTGACTAGTACTACTACAACTAGTTGTCCTAGGACTAGTACTACTACAACTAGTGGTCCTGTGACTAGTACTACTACTACTACAACTAGTGGTCCTGTGACTAGTACTACTACAACTAGTGGTCCTGGGACTAGTACTACTACAACTAGTGGTCCTGGGACTAGTACAACTACTACAACTAGTGGTCCTGTGACTAGTACTACTACAACTAGTGGTCCCGTGACTAGTACTACTACAACTAGTGGTCCCGTGACTAGTACTACTACAACTAGTGGTCCTGTGACTAGTACTACTACAACTAGTGGTCCCGTGACTAGTACTACTACAACTAGTGGTCCTGTGACTAGTACTACTACAACTAGTGGTCCCGTGACTAGTACTACTACAACTAGTGGTCCCGTGACTAGTACTACTACAACTAGTGGTCCTGTGACTAGTACTACTACAACTAGTGGTCCTGTGACTAGTACTACTACAACTAGTGGTCCCGTGACTAGTACTACTACAACTAGTGGTCCCGTGACTAGTACTACTACAACTAGTGGTCCTGTGACTAGTACTACTACAACTAGTGGTCCTGTGACTAGTACTACTACAACTAGTGGTCCTGTGACTAGTACTACTACAACTAGTGGTCCTGTGACTAGTACTACTACAACTAGTGGTCCCAGGACTAGTACTACTACAACTAGTGGTCCTGTGACTAGTACTACTACAACTAGTGGTCCTGTGACTAGTACTACTACAACTAGTGGTCCTGTGACTAGTACTACTACAACTAGTGGTCCTGTGACTAGTACTACTACAACTAGTGGTCCTGTGACTAGTACTACTACAACTAGTGGTCCTGTGACTAGTACTACTACAACTAGTGGTCCTGTGACTAGTACTACTACAACTAGTGGTCCTGTGACTAGTACTACTACAACTAGTGGTCCTGTGACTAGTACTACTACAACTAGTGGTCCTGTGACTAGTACTACTACAACTAGTGGTCCTGTGACTAGTACTACTACAACTAGTGGTCCTGTGACTAGTACTACTACAACTAGTGGTCCTGTGACTAGTACTACTACAACTAGTGGTCCTGTGACTAGTACTACCACAACTAGTGGTCCTGTGACTAGTACTACTACAACTAGTGGTCCTGTGACTAGTACTACTACAACTAGTGGTCCTGTGACTAGTACTACTACAACTAGTGGTCCTGTGACTAGTACTACTACAACTAGTGGTCCTGTGACTAGTACTACTACAACTAGTGGTCCTGTGACTAGTACTACTACAACTAGTGGTCCTGTGACTAGTACTACTACAACTAGTGGTCCTGTGACTAGTACTACTACAACTAGTGGTCCTGTGACTAGTACTACTACAACTAGTGGTCCTGTGACTAGTACTACTACAACTAGTGGTCCTGTGACTAGTACTACTACAACTAGTGGTCCTGTGACTAGTACTACTACAACTAGTGGTCCTGTGACTAGTACTACTACAACTAGTGGTCCTGTGACTAGTACTACTACAACTAGTGGTCCTGTGACTAGTACTACTACAACTAGTGGTCCTGTGACTAGTACTACTACAACTAGTGGTCCTGTGACTAGTACTACTACAACTAGTGGTCCTGTGACTAGTACTACTACAACTAGTGGTCCTGTGACTAGTACTACTACAACTAGTGGTCCTGTGACTAGTACCACTACAACTAGTGGTCCTGTGACTAGTACTACTACAACTAGTGGTCCTGTGACTAGTACTACTACAACTAGTGGTCCTGTGACTAGTACTACTACAACTAGTGGTCCTGTGACTAGTACTACTACAACTAGTGGTCCTCAGACTAGTACTACTACAACTAGTGGTCCTGTGACTAGTACTCACTACAACTAGTGGTCCCAGGACTAGTACTCACTACAACTAGTGGTCCCGTGACTAGTACTACTACAACTAGTGGTCCCGTGACTAGTACTCACTACAACTAGTGGTCCCGTGACTAGTACTACTACAACTAGTGGTCCTGTGACTAGTACTACTACAACTAGTGGTCCTGTGACTAGTACTACTACAACTAGTGGTCCTGTGACTAGTACTACTACAACTAGTGGTCCTGTGACTAGTACTCATACAACTAGTGGTCCTGTGACTAGTACTACTACAACTAGTGGTCCTGTGACTAGTACTACTACAACTAGTGGTCCCGTGACTAGTACTACTACAACTAGTGGTCCTGTGACTAGTACTACTACAACTAGTGGTCCTGTGACTAGTACTACTACAACTAGTGGTCCTGTGACTAGTACTACTACAACTAGTGGTCCTGTGACTAGTACTACTACAACTAGTGGTCCTGTGACTAGTACTACTACAACTAGTGGTCCTGTGACTAGTACTACTACAACTAGTGGTCCTGTGACTAGTACTACTACAACTAGTGGTCCTGTGACTAGTACTACTACAACTAGTGGTCCTGTGACTAGTACTACTACAACTAGTGGTCCTGTGACTAGTACTACTACAACTAGTGGTCCTGTGACTAGTACTACTACAACTAGTGGTCCCGTGACTAGTACTACTACAACTAGTGGTCCTGTGACTAGTACTACTACAACTAGTGGTCCTGTGACTAGCACTACTACAACTAGTGGTCCTGTGACTAGTACTACTACAACTAGTGGTCCTGTGACTAGTACTACTACAACTAGTGGTCCTGTGACTAGTACTACTACAACTAGTGGTCCTGTGACTAGTACTACTACAACTAGTGGTCCTGTGACTAGTACTACCACAACTAGTGGTCCTGTGACTAGTACTACTACAACTAGTGGTCCTGTGACTAGTACTACTACAACTAGTGGTCCCGTGACTAGTACTACTACAACTAGTGGTCCTGTGACTAGTACTACTACAACTAGTGGTCCTGTGACTAGTACTACTACAACTAGTGGTCCTGTGACTAGTACTACTACAACTAGTGGTCCTGTGACTAGTACTACTACAACTAGTGGTCCCGTGACTAGTACTACTACAACTAGTGGTCCTGTGACTAGTACTACTACAACTAGTGGTCCTGTGACTAGTACTACTACAACTAGTGGTCCTGTGACTAGTACTACTACAACTAGTGGTCCTGCGACTAGTACTACTACAACTAGTGGTCCTGTGACTAGTACTACTACAACTAGTGGTCCTGTGACTAGTACTACTACAACTAGTGGTCCTGTGACTAGTACTACTACAACTAGTGGTCCTGTGACTAGTACTACTACAACTAGTGGTCCTGTGACTAGTACTACTACAACTAGTGGTCCTGTGACTAGTACTCCTACAACTAGTGGTCCTGTGACCAGTACTACTACAACTAGTGGTCCTGTGACTAGTACTACTACAACTAGTGGTCCTGTGACTAGTACTACTACAACTAGTGGTCCTGTGACTAGTACTACTACAACTAGTGGTCCTGTGACTAGTACTACTACAACTAGTGGTCCTGTGACTAGTACTACTACAGCAAGTAGTGCTTCAGCTTCGTCTACTGGGAGCAGCTCTCCGTGGCTCGTATGTGACGATTTCTGCGACTCACTCGTTCCCGGCTCCTATTGCAAGTACTGGTTGAATCCGAGCGTGTGCTCAGGAACGGATATCCCATGCTACTGCCCGACCACGACTACGAGTCGTAGGAGTTCGACTGGTGGTCCTGTGACTAGTACTACTACAACTAGTGGTCCTGTGACTAGTACTACTACAACTAGTGGTCCTATGACTAGTACTACTACAACTCATGGTCCTGTGACTAGTACTACTACAACTAGTGGTCCTGTGACTAGTACTACTACAACTAGTGGTCCTGTTACTAGTACTACTACAACTAGTGGTCCTGTGACTAGTACTACTACAACTAGTGGTCCTATGAATAGTACTACTACAACTAGTGGTCCTGTGACTAGTACTACTACAATTAGTGGTCCTGCGACTAGTACTACTGCAACTAGTGGTCCTGTGACTAGTACCACTACAACTAGTGGTCCTGTGACTAGTACCACTACAACTAGTGGTCCTGTGACTAGTACTACTACAACTAGTGGTCCTGTGACTAGTGCTACTACAACTAGTGGTCCTGTTACTAGTACTCCTACAACTAGTGGTCCTGTTACTAGTCCTACTACAACTAGTGGTACTGTGACTAGTACTACTACAACTAGTGGTACTGTGACTAGTACTACTACAACTAGTGGTCCTGTGACCAGTACTACTACAACTAGTGGTCCTGTGACTAGTACTACTACAACTAGTGGTCCTGTGACTAGTACTACTACAACTAGGGGTCCTGTGACTAGTACTACTACAACTAGTGGTCCTGTGACTAGTACTACTACAACTAGTGGTCCTGTGACTAGTACTACTACAACTAGTGGTCCTGTGACTAGTACTACTACAACTAGTGGTCCTGTGACTAGTACTACTACAACTAGTGGTCCTGTGACTAGTACTACTACAACTAGTGGTCCTGTGACTAGTACTACTACTAGTGCCAGTAAAACAAGTCATTCCCCGAACTTCTCATGCGATGAGTTCTGTGACTCCCAAGTTCCCGGTTCATACTGCAAATACTGGCAGAATCCAAGCGTTTGTTGGGGCACTGACATCCCATGTGCTTGTTCTCGCTCTACATAAAGAACTCAGCTCTCTTCGTTTACAAACTTCGTGGTGTTCTCGGCAGATCATCGCCGAGCAGATGCACCTTTGCTCATTTTTGTCTTCTCTCTGAAAGTGTTACTGTACTGCTCCGTCTTGTGCCGTGTTGGCCAAACAGTTGTGTTGTCTCATACCAGACATATCTGTTGCGTTCCTATACCAGTGTCCAGCCACCTGGGAGTAGGTGATTCTCTCCTCGCCACTCTTAGGATTTGGACTTCCAAATGTCATTTATCAATGATAGGATTCATAGGTTATATGTTAGGATTGGGTCAATTGTCATGTTCGAGGTATAACAGTAACCATAAGCTTAATATGCGAATCTAGAGTAATGCGTGGCGAGGAGATGGGTAGGTATGCGGATCGTGATTGAGGAATCACAGCCGTTGATCGGAATCAGTGTTTGATTGTGATGCATGATTGAAATCAGTGCCTGATCCGTGAAGCCTGATCCAGAATACATAAATCTGATTGAGATGCATGATTAGTGATTCTGATTACTGACCCAAGAGCCAGATCAATGATTGGCGATTGTAATTGATGATTTTTGATTGCGATAATCAATCTAATCACGATCGTGATTATCCAGAAACTGAGGATCCGCATACTGAAAGTGGATAGCATCTTCGCTCTGTAGCCATTCCTTATGTCAGGCTATATAGATAAGATATCATGCTGAGATCGTCTGTGGACCGGCGGCGGGAGCGGATGACTTCTCACTGCGGAGCGCGATTTAGCAGACTTGCTGTTTTGTATCCTATGGGCTTGCCCAGCAGCGAAGATTTCTCTCAACGTACAGAATTCAGTCTTGAGTTGGACGTAGCTGGTCCCAGTGGGATTCATAACTTACGAGACCTAATTGCGGTAGCAGTGCTGTGCAGTACAATCAGTTCCGTGTACTCGAGCTGGCGAGCGCTCGGTCTGCTCCATTAGAATTCAAAAGACACCTTCGAACGTTGTTAACTCTATCGATCGAAGAGAAAGCCTCTCACCCTTTGGGCGATGTGCCTGTAACACCTCGAATGTCACACATTGTATACTTGTGCTGCCGTCAATTATCATCTGTGATTGCTGCTCTCCAGATGCCGACTGTCGACGAGGTCATCGTCAGTCTTGGAGTCGTTGACAATGAACAATCACCGATAATAAGCGCTTTGACTCGAAATGATGGCGCTGCTAACAGATTCGAGACCATTGAATAGTAAAATTTAATATCGCGTCGTCGTGACCCGGGCCTGAACGATCAGGGATTCAGGTCTGAATCCGGATTCGTACATCTTTCAAACTGTTCTGAGATGGTTGACGATCTGTGATTGCGATTTGCAATCCCAAATGATTCCATGAACATGGTGCCTCGCAAAGTCGTTAGGCAAACCATAACGGTCACGATGACGGAGAGCCATCCCGACTGACGATAACCTCGCTCTAAGAGCAGCATTCCCTGGCTTGATGACCAGGGCCTACTCAACAGGCTGAATCGTTCCCCACGGGAGGTACACCGGTGCTAGCCTAACTAAGCAGTGTTCTCAGTTTTGGGCTTTAAACTCACACGCACGATGGCTGAATGGTATCAAAGATAGGCCATACCGATACGTGAACTCGTGTGTGTCAGTTTGAAATCCAGCGCTGCTGCCGGCCAGACCCGAAGCCGATGCAGGCGTAACAGCCCATACAATCTGCCTCGTATCGAGCGTTTGCCGTAACCGGTATTAGAGCTTGACACTGATTATTTCCATCCTCTGATGAAACCCAAGAAAGTCACAGTTACTAAGTTCACCTTGGCCGAGCGGTTAAGTTCGCCGTTCGTCATCTTAGAGGCGTTGGTTCAAACCTATTGCTATGCGCCTTCCGAGAACCATATGCAATTAGGGAAACTTAATCCAGGGGAGGTGCTCCATTTAATGAATGAGCAGCTTTGCTCATCACTCGACCATTCGGTTCAGTCAAAATTGACCAATCAAGCTCCTGATGCAACTACAGTCGCTCCTGGTGAGATGTCGTGGCGCGAAACGACAAGAGAATCCTCAGCTGAAACATACAGCCTCCCGAAAACTCAAGCCTAATAATGCCCGACACACCTTTGGGGTATATGCCACAGGGAGTAGGACATTTAGGTCGGTCCACACGCTATCGTCAGTAGATGAAGCATTCATAGTAGCCCAGCCGTTGGCGGCGGAAACGAATGACAGATTGATCCGGGTTCGACCCCTTCTCCGAGCGTTGCAGTACTATGCAGACAATGCAGTGCTGGAGTATTTGTCCAAAATCCTGGGCGTGAGGCAAACGGGTGAAGTTAGTCGTGACCATCAGATTTGTGGACGTATGGAGCGGGATAGAAAGACGTACGATGAGACGGTTCAAGACGGAAACCGACTGCAGGAACAAAAGAGACGAGGGGAATAGGAGTAGTCCATGGATTGTATACTGAAGGAGGGGCAGATTCAGTATTATCATTATCCTTGTTGATGAGCCATGGATCCTCGGCGAAGTGTTAAATCACGTGACTCTCGCATGTTGACGCGAATTCGCAAGGGTTCGTTAAATCGCGCATGACAAACGCCGTCGGCTGGTGTCCTATTCACCACAGAAACCCGACCGCGAGTGCCGAAGAATGGTACAGTGTTTTGATTATTGTTACGGCCTCGCCCGTCTGCGATTATAACACACCCCTTCCTCTAGTGCACTCACCTCTCCATCATGTACAAGGGGAGGAGAAGTCGGAAAGTTGTGGTAAGGATAAGCCTGGCCACAGTGGCTGATGAGCGGGTATCCGCCCGAAAGCGGTGAGCTAATGATACTGGGTGTATTGAAAAACCATCTTGTGTGAAGTGTGCTGCCGCAATACGAGAATAGCATCGAGAGTTTTGATGCAGCAGCCCTGGTAGAAATGGACGCCTGTCTGGAGACTTACAGAACCACATGCATACGGATGCGGACTTGGACCGTCCTTATGCTTCATCGCTCCCTCAACTGTTCGGCCTGGTGACTCACAACTGTGATCAGGATTCGCGTCCTTTGTTCGTTGGTTAAACACTAAGCATCACAGACTCTCTTCCAGAGTGTGATTCATCGAAGGAATGGTATCCAGCAACAGCGGGCGAAGGCACTGCCACCTATACACAGGCTTTGCCTGGCCCACCCGAGTTTGGCCCTACCGTCATCCCCTACGGTACGATTACGAGATTGCTAGATTGTCGATCTCAGAGTAGTGGAGTGTTCAGTGAATGGATCGTGCACCGACCGTGAACAGCATTTCTCGAGGCGATTCCGAATTGGTCAAAAAAGACCACCTCGAGTATGCGCACTGCGAAGAGTTCTTCTTGGTGTCTCTCATTCGTTGTAACTGTGCTGAGCTGGAAGGCTCCACTGCTAGCCTCCTCTCCACTCCTTCGGGTTCGGTCACCCAGCCAGCCTTGCTGACTTCCCGCAACCCCGCAGTATTCCGGAGAATCCACACTAGTCGGAGTTGCAGGGTGTGTGTCATTTTAAAGCCCAACGCCATCACCGGCTTAGTTAAACCCGACGCCGATGTGCTACCAACTTGACGATGAGTCTTGTTATCGAGTTACACCTCCGAACCACAACGAGCAGAAGGGACAGAGCATCTCATTCCCTCCTGGCAGGATCCACTCTTCACCGCCGGGCCTACCGAAACACTTCCTCTACACAGGGCTATGGTCATACAACAAGAGTGAGAAAAGATGCTCAAGCGCACTGCGAAGATTTTGATACGCCCATGCTGTCTTCATTTTCTCCGGTGGTCATCATCCCTGTGCCATGTAGTTGTTGCGACCGGTATATAAGGTGGTTCGAGCATGTGTACATGCTCTACTCTCGGTCCCTGATTGAAACCCGATCTGACCTTCTCCTTTTGATTCTCATTCAGTTTGAGTGTAGCAGAAATGAGTTCTGAAGCGTGAACACCAACATTCCCGTTCGATGACGTATGAAGGCTATTGGATAGCCGTGGTTGAGAAGCTGATCTTCATGACACTCGGGAGGCTACGAAGACCGCACGTGAGGAATCATGACTCCCTTCATTGACCTCTTTGTCTTGTCTGTAAGGAAGCTGCACCACTTCTCGTACGAGGTAGGCGTATCGGGAAACTCTACACCTTTTAGAGGCCTATTTCGCGATCAGCAAGATCAATTTCGCAGGGCGAGCGATCACCCGCGCCAAGATATGCCTTGATAGGATCAATTTCGCCACCGCGCGCAATAGTACAATCAATTTCGCCGGTACTCCCGAAGTAAGTTCAATTTCGACGAATTGCGGAAATCAATTTCGCTGGTAGTAGATTCAATTTCGCTGTAGTGACGGATTCTGACGTCCGACTGTTGTAGGCTGGCCGTTTCGCCTATCATGATGCAAAATCCAAGTCATAAAGCTGATTATGAGAGCTACTGTGGCATCGTTGTTGTTGTTGTTGTTGATGCTGGGCGGGTCAAGAGGCTTGTCACCGCAACGGTGTTATGCCTTAACCGCACAGCAGTTAAATCATGATGTCAGCCAGTTGTAAGCTTCATCGCTGAACTATCTAACCTTACCCATTGATAGCCATACTATTTTCAAGAACTTAACGAGACGCCTTAGCCTCCCACGTTCAGTAAAGAAGTACGCCAAAGAGGCGCCATGCGGCCTAAGAAGATAAGAAGCTCTTGACAGTGAAAACTCAGGGCAATCAAGGATCAGGTGATTCCAAGTTTCTTTGGAACCCCCGCAGAACCTGCATGAGTCCGTGTGGCACCGGCCGAACTTAAAAAGATGAGAGCGACACCTAGTGCCACTCACAGCCCAGAAGACCAGATTACGGTCGAAACCAGAAAGCCGAATCCATGTCCTGATGTGAGACATCGAGAACAGGAAGTGCCGAGTCCGGGGGGAGAGCTTCAAGAGACCAGACTTGAAGCTCAGCTCGAGTTTCCGAGAGATGTACTCGTCTATCAACGTTCTTGTAAACGACCACGGAGCGAGCTCGTTGTCATGCCGCCCGATTCCCTCAGAGCCCAGGTTGGCGAGCGAGTCCGAGACTTCATTGCCACGGTGGTTGGCGTGTCCACGGATCCACACCAGCTTCACTCCAAATCCTGAAGAAGAGAGAGCCAGAAGAAGCTTCCGGGCCTTACCAGCCGTATTAGAGACCCTAGGAGAGGACGCCACTGAGAGTATTGCAGCCTTGCTGTCAACGTGGATGCGAAAGCTAGCACCCGGCGGGGGACCGCCCGAGATGAAGCCTTTAATCCAACGAAGGGCACTGTAGATGCCACAGACCTCGTCTTGACAGATGTTACACCAGGATGGCAGTGACCTGAAGAACAACCGAGGCGCATGTTGACTCGCAATTACCATGCATCCGAAGCCGTTGCGGGGGTTTCGAAAGCCTCGCCTTGATCCATCTGTAAAGATGTTCACCTCGTTCGAGGAGGAAGGTCGGGCGTTAGCAAGCCACTCTAGATCAGGCCCGTCATCAGGCTGGGGCAAAGCAGAGCCCCGCAAGAATCGGTCGACGGCAGTCTCGCCGTTGCCAACGTCGACAGCACCAGAGAGTGGGTCCCTTTCGGCATGGTCGGACCGGAAGCCCGGGCCACTACCACCATCTTCACCATGACCAACCAGACCACCACGATCAACCAGACCACCAGGACCAACCAGTTCATCAGGACCACCACTACCACCACTACCACCACGACCACCACGACCACCGCTATCAGAGTCGAGCGCGAACAATTGCGAAGAGACCACATCCCCCTCCCAGTTCTTATATCTCTCACATTTCGCCGGGTAATCAGAGGCGAGACCTAACTGTTGAAGCACTCTCTTGCCTTCCTTGCACAACTTTTTCTGGCTATAGAAGTCGTTGTGCAGCCAGGCCTTGCACCACCTACTGAGTGCGGCTCCTGCCGGATGGCGGAGGCCACAAGTCACTCCCAAGAGCACAGTCGAGCTAGAGGCAGCCGCTCTGAGTAGGACACGCGCCATCGCATTGTGTAGCCTGGTTAGGATAGCATAGGTGCCACTATTGAGGGCCTTGTGGCCCCAAACTTCCGAGCCGTAAGTAGCAATAGAGAGCCCGAATTGCTCCCAGGCAGCTCTGACAGCGTCGTCACCAAGGCCGTAGCTGAGCCTGGCGAATGTCTTGACCCTCAGTACCATGACCTTCGCCTTAGCGCACTGGTGAGAAATATGTCTGCCGAAGGATAGATTCGCATCCAGCAGGATTCCAACCATGCGGATACAGTCCGACGCAGACCCGGCCCGATTCAGTCTCTCATAGTCAATGGCGTCAAGGAGGCCGTTCCTTACTAGGAACTCGACTTTAGTGGGTTCGATGTCCATACCATAAGATTTGGCCCAAGACTCCAAGATGTCAAGACTCACCAGGGCCTTGTCCACAAGGTCCTTGCTATCCATGCCCCTCACCACCACTACAAAGTCGTCCGCATATGCATAGGCCTTGCAGAAATAACCGTAAACATCATTCAACTCCTCCAAGATGCCCGCGGTTGCCAGCTTCCACAGATAAGGGCCAAGGACAGATCCCTGAGGGAAGCCCGCAGTTAGTTCTCTCGAGGCAGACGGACCATTGGTGACCAGATTTGCGACTCGACCAGAGAGATAATCGTCGACAAAGCTTACAATCGGCTGAGGAAATACCCGACAAGCCTCCTTGTGGATCAATCTCCAAGAGCAGGCGTCGAACGCTCCCTTAATGTCAGCGGAGACAACGAGCGAACACGACCTAGAGCCATTGCCTCTACCGTACGCATCGATGACCTCATTAACAAAAGTGGAAGTGTTTCTACCCGACGAGTAGGCGTGCTGCCATTCACAGCCTGGATGAGACACTCGACTGAAGGAGTTCAACAGAACCTTCTCGACGATCTTAGAGAGCGTGTTACTCAGAGTGATTGGCCGGAACCCTCTCATGCCTGCTCTGCCCTTCTTGGGGATCAATATCGTATGAGAGACCTTGAGGATCGATGGAAAGGTTGAAGTCCTGAGGCAGCCCTTGCAGATCTCAGCTATGTGCTCGGCCAAACCATAGTGAAGGATAGCCCTCTTCCAGTGATAATACATGACATTATCAGGGCCGGCTGATTTGAAGTCATCAAAGCCTTTGATAGCATTGACAACCGCTTTATCATTGATGCCGTCGAGAAAGTTCTTCAAGGAGTCATCATGGTTAGTGCAGTCTTGATTGGAGTACCATGTGGGGCCACAGCGAGGACGCGTACTTCCTAAAAAGTGATCTGCCAGTGCATTAATCGAACCTACCTGGAGCGGATCAGGGCTCTTCTCCTTCTTAGAAAGGAGCTTCTTGAGGCCTCTACCATCCTTCCCAATCCTGGCCAAGTCTGCCTTAAAGCAGTCTCTTTTGGCGTCGCGGATGGCGTGATAATAGTCGTTTTTCTTCCTGTGCAATTCCTCGATAGTCAACCTACCTTTGCGGAATGACCGCCTAGCTGAGTAGAAGTCGACTTTAAGCCGCTCAAGATTCCCAGACCACCATCGTTTCTTCTTCGGGCCCACCGCACGGACCAGAGGAGAGGATGCTTCGACAGCACCGGCAATCAGATCAGATAATTCCTGAGTGACAGATTCCAGCTCGGCCGCAGAGGCAATTTTTTTAGGAGCGCCAAGAGAAATAAGCCCATCACCGGCAGTCGCATCGAACTTGACCAGGTCAGACTTCCTGTAGTTCTTGATCTTCTTTATCACAACCGTGGCAGGGTTCTCAGTTACGAGTAGATCAAAGGTGATGGGAGCGTGGTCCGAGGCGGTGTCAACATTATCCTCTACCACCCAGTTAGATACCATATCAGAACAGTTCAACGAAGCCAGAGTAACATCAATATGACTAGCAGAACCGGTGCTTCGAGAGATGAAGGTAGGCGGGCAACCTGGATCATTAACGACGAGGTGGTCGCTCAGGCTCAGAAACTCCTCTATACGTTGGCCTCTAGACCTTGACCGGTGATGACCAAGCCTTTTGCACCACAGTAGAGAAGACGCATTGGTATCACAACAGATGATGCCCAAAGGAGCTGTCTCAAGTAAACTTATATCAACGTTGATGTCACCATCAGGAGCGAGATATACCGACGTCAGAGAGGTACCGCAGTTTAGACTGATAGACACAATGTTTCTCGCGGCCAATTGTACAGTGTATGTTATAGAGTCATGGACCAGCACACCAGCTCTGGGGTCGTCATCCGAGCATAGTACAGAGTAGCCCTCGTATCGTGACGGAAGCCTCCGGGGAATTTCCTGGAGGAGCAAAACGTGGCACAGTCTACCATCGGTGCTGAAGGAGTTAAGAAGCTCATCAAGAGCCAGTAGAGACTTGCTCGCATTGAATTGACAGATAAGTAGTTTAGAAGGACCCAAATTCGAGTCATGAGCAGTACCGTCATGACCTCCGCCGGGGGAACCGGCGCCGCAAGGAGCAGTCATTGCGACATCCGCGGCAGCGAAGCGCCACCGCGGTCCACCAACTTCTCCTTTGCTGCAATTAAGGCGGCCAGCTTAGGACACTCCTTCGAGAGACACGAGTGACCCTGGATACCACATACCAGACACGAACGTTCCGACCGCGGGATGTCCCTGTTGGGGCAATTCCTCAGAAGATGACCGTCACGACCACAACCAGTACATTTCGGAGAACCACCAGGTTCACAATACGGAACCCTCGAGTTGTGGACTTCACCACAATTGAAGCACTGTCTGATGTAAACATAGTCACGACACCTCAGGAAGCTATTCGTAAAGAAGAGGCCACCACCTTGACGAGTCATACTACGATAAGCCACCGGGGATAGCTCAATATACACATTCTTCCCGGCAACACGCCGGACCTTCAAGCCAGAACCATCTTCACCTATGATGTCAGCATTGTACCGACGCAACGTCTCGCCTACACTGTCGATAGTAGCCCCTTCAGTCGAACCATCGGGAAGTCGAATCGATACTTCGGGATTAAGCTTACTACCCATCTTGAAGAACAGTCCCTCTTCTTCAGCAAGGCTTTTCAGCCTAGCCGATTGCGTACGGTCCTGGAGATCATAGGCAACCCCAAACTTGGTACGCCAGACTCCACGGACTTTAATAGGATCCTCATTACCGTCAAGACGGCGGTTCATCCTAGTAAGCACATCCTTATAGCTCTGCTCCGTAATGGGAGAGCCTCTCTCGTCCTCGCCGAGACGAGGACCAAGCAATATTACATTTTTGTTCCTGGCCGGAACAACTCCGTCATCAGGGGGCTTTACGCCACCAGCTGGGACGGCTTCAGAAGGACTGACAAGAGACTTGCTCTCCTCCATTACCTTGATTAATTTCATGCTGAGTCTTCTATTCTCCTCAGTCAGCTTCGCAACATGCGAACTGACTTGGGCCAGCAGCTTCAGCATCTGACTGGTTTTAGCTCCAGACAGTTTGGACTGCCTCAGCTGCTCGGCTATGTCGCTCATAAGGAGAGACATAGCATCCGCTTCGTCGAAAGAGAGGGGCGATTCACTGCCGTCGACGGATGGGGGGGAAGGCATGAACGATTGGGGGGAGTTGTAAGTGCGCAAATTAGGGAGCGCGAAACAAAACTGTGGCATCGTGCTTCTTGGATTTCTCTCGTGGCTGGCGACGAGGCGAGATTGGACCATCTCCCTCGACTGAGCCATGGAGACTGTCATCATGGGAGTCATAATGACTTTCGTCACTGATGCCACGGTAGCTCTCATAATCAGATTTGTGACTCGGATTTGGCATCATGATAGGCGAAACGGCCAGCCTACAACAGCCGGACGTCAGAATCCGTCACTACAGCGAAATTGAATCTACTACCAGCGAAATTGATTTCCGCAATTCGTCGAAATTGAACTTACTTCGGGAGTACCGGCGAAATTGATTGTACTATTGCGCGCGGTGGCGAAATTGATCCTATCAAGGCATATCTTGGCGCGGGTGATCGCTCGCCCTGCGAAATTGATCTTGCTGATCGCGAAATGGGCCTCTAAAAGGTGTAGTGTGGCTTGGAGGAACCGAATAGCTACAGGCTGGCGACGAGAGGTTAGTGGCTCGGAGGATGGGGTTGATCTGAGTTAGCTCACGTTACTTGAGGTCCTTGAAGGAGGGGGTTACGTACCTTATGCACATCTAAGCCGTCCTGAGAGATCGTAGAGTCCTTTCCTGCACAAATCCTCAAAAGGAGCCACGACTGCCCACAGCAGCAGACGAAACCTATTATTCTCCTGGCCGTTCTCACAACCCAACACGAGCGATTCCTGGTCGAGTAGCTTGAAAGTCGTAGCGGAAGAGCACGACAAAAAACCCAGATGACCTCGAGTATTCCGGCTCACTTGTGAATGCGATACTTGATAACGGAGAAAGCGAATCAGGGATAGTCCACGGTATGATAGAGATCTTACGTGAACCCACTAGAGGGTCAGCTGCAGCCTCATTCGAGTCAGGAATGACAAGCCGATAAGACTACCAACAGAGCCACATGAAAATTCTCACAGACGCACGAAGACGACGAGTAGGTTATCTCCGTGGGTGTGAGGTTCTTCGAAGGAAAAATGATAATAACAATCTAGAAGGCCGAAAACAGATCTTCGACGCAGATCGTGAGGTTCGCTTCGTCGTCAGCTACTCGACTCTGGTAAGGGCCATACGACCACCTTCAAAAGGCACGTAGATCGTAACACCGGAAGCGAAGACCACGTTTCTGAAGTCAACGCCCTTCAAACGTTTGCTGGGGCAAATAGACCTAACCCTTCGTCTGAGCTCATCCAAGGTCGTTTTACCAGCCGACTTGACATCGTAGAAGTCATACGGTTTGTTAGTGCGAGCTAGCGCCAGTCCGAAGAGGAAGCGTCTAGTACTTCCTCTATCACAGGCCACCTTTATACCCACAGTCCCGTTGTAACGATTCTCCCCAGAACGGACGAGGAAGGACAGCTTGAGATGGGGGGCCACGGGCTCAGTGTACTCGTACAAACCGGGCGATAGGTATTGTGCCCTTCTCATCAGCTCAAGCGTCTCGCCTCGGAAGGTGGTGGTGATAGTGTCACCGCTGGTGTATCGGAAAGTGACCAAGTCACCAGGCTGAATACCGGCAGGAGGGTCACCACCTTTGGAATCGACATGGCCGGCGAGGTACAAACTCTCCGCGATGTCCCTGTACCATTGGCGACGGACGGGAGCAGACATACCGACAGAATAGACATGGTCCGCGATCTTAGTGAGAGGGAAGCGTCCAGCAAGAAGCACGGGATTGTAGTTGTTGGGGGTCCTCGCACGACTACCGTGCCCTCGCCTGGAGTAAGCATTGAAACTCAGGCCACTCACTGTCTTATCCTCATGGACCGTAGCGTAAAAATGGAAATCCTCCTCGAGTGGGCCGGGAAACGGATTAGGATGGTAGTGGACGAACCAGCCGACGTCTTGAGCGCTGGTGATGACCAAAGCTAGAGTAGCAATGAACCAAGCAAGAATGAAGTGCACCATTGTGAAAAGGAGTCCCTAAGAGAGCTGATAGAGTTCGAAGACGACCCCGATGCAACGAAGGCTCTGGGCATCTTCTGGGGAGCACATTCAAGTAGCAGCAATGAACGGCGCCGTTCAGAACGAGTGTGACACTGTAACTCAGTACGGCTATTTGAGACGGAGCTCAAAGAGGAGCTTGAGAGGAGCTAAGCAATGTCCTCTTGCTATGCTAAGCTTAATGTAGCACGTATACTCATAGAAGGGCATAGTAAGGTCAGATGGTTATCTGAGACTAATGATACGCAGCAGAAGTGAAGGTAAGTGTAGCGATGATAGTCTAACAGCTGAGTAGTACTCAACCTGCCTGTAACTGTTACATAGCACATACTATAGTCGTCACTATGTTGTCACTATAGTGCAGGTGTGACACTGCTGGTGACACGTCGGAATGGCGGAGCGGAAGCTAGACGACCACTGTAGCATCTTCTGGCTGGAACGATCGTTTATCCGAAAATCGCAGCTAAGGAGGCTGATGGTTCTGGACTGCTTTCGGATCACGGCCACTGAGAGCACCCCCGCGATATCGTCCTTAAGGAACGTGTTACGCCAGGGAACACCAACAGCACGCACGTGACGCTGTAGCATCTAGTGACACGGTTGAACTTGGATAAAAGAACACAAGACGGCCATGCTGATCACCCATTGGGCCAAACGATACCACAGATACCCTCACCATTGATACAAAACTAGTATCCAACTTCTTGGACAAAATATTATCCAACAGAGAAAGATGAGTAGATCAGTAGATCACTAGCAGTGGCTAGAGGAGTGTGACACTGTGTCCAGCACATCCGACAGCACACAGCAATTGGGCGATAACAGTGATCAGTGTTCCGTCAATAAGGTCCTTCAAGTATGAGAGGAGAAAAGGCAAAAGAGGAGCTTCCTGAGATCCCCTTCCATCCGTGCCGAATACCCTTGATGTTATACCAGTCTAGTCGGTGCCAGTATGCGCTCGTCCGGCATTTCTCCTGCATAGCTATGAGGGTGACTACTCCAGTGCAGGACAGAGCAACGAACTCGATATCACAACACTCGATGGCTTCAAAGACCTCTTGGTTGATGTATCAGGGAACACACCCACACCGTAGCCGCGGGAAGTTCGACAAGGGCCATTCGGTGGCCCAGAAGGATTCGACCAGGGCAATGTGGTCATTGACATGTCAAGGATGACCATGAAGACGGCGCAGAGGCAGTGACTGTTCGCTCTTAAGCTTGCCGAATGCAAGTTCATACTCATACCACTGTGGAAGTCAAGATGGACACGATATCAAAATCGTCCATTGATCTGATGATGCATACCCCACTTCTGGGCAGCCCTCTCAACGACGTAGTCCTCCCTAACCGTGACCTCGTTGGCCTTTTCCATGATCTCCAACTCTAGAAATTGGCCGGTTGGAACCTTCGCCCAATTTCCGCCGCTTCAAATTTTCGGGTTTAGCGTGGCAGCGTTTTTGCCTGATTGCATCTCCTCTATCGCAAGTTCAAAGCTTGTTGGGACGAACCAAGGACTGAAATTATCAGTTCCATACTGCGACATGAACGCACCAGTGGTCCATCGTCAAATTGAACTTATCACGGTCATCGACAGCCGTCCCTTGCAAGCCCTGTTTATCGAGGTATTGCTGAGTAGTACCAGCCTCACTTTCGCTCTTCAAAAGCTTGTTTTCCTCAACCCCTAGACCATACGACAAGATGTTCGCTCAGCACCGAAGAGAGCACAGGGTTTGGACGGCTACTTTGATGAGCCTATCGACGTGGCTGCTGCGAGGTTCTCTTCACTCATGACCAATTCGGAAGATCTCTGGCAGATCGCCACATCTCGGCCCTATCCGTACGTTAATGGATTCGACAACGGTACACAAGATGTGAGAGCGTGAGCGTAGGGAGACAGCTCAAATAGCTGGAAAACACAAATGACGATACCACTCCTTGAACTACTCAGCAAGACCCTCGATCAAACGTCGCCGTTGCTCGACAGTAGTGGGCGTGCTGAGGCACAAGGGCGTCTGTGCACTCACGAGGTATCCCCACACCAACGCCCTTTGTCCATGGCGATGTCAGTCGCCCCTCTCATCGATGACTGTTGGAATTCTCAACTTGCCGCGCGAGAACCACTAGTGCTCGAGTCGCCCCATCTACGTTACTGGAAGAAGTAGTGTTCACGTACAACGATCCCCCCTCGCACTGCATGTCAATGCTACAGAAAGTCTCCAACTGTGCACATCGGCTTCGAGTCTAACTAAGCCGGGACCGTAAGCGTTGGACTATAAACTCACATACACGGTGCGACACACCTCTCCTCGGTTTCGAATCTCGGGGGTCGTTCGAGTATGGTCGACCATGCCTCTTCGGCATGGTGAGAGGCTGAGTTCATGTGCGTGCTACTGGGGACTCTCAGGCCCCGGCGGGGGATCCTGGTTGGTGGAGCGTGTCTGTTCGTCATCGGAACCAACCTTGGGGTGTTTCTGACTTCTCGAGCACTTGCGACATAGAAGGAAGTCATCAAGAATTCGATGTCAGATTTCGGGGGTAATTCCCAAAATCCAAGGGACAAGTACAAACTCCAAGGAAGCGTTTTCAGGGATCTGCATTACCTGGGCAACAGTTCGGGTCTCTGGTTTACCTGGGCAACAGTTCGGGTCTCTGGTTTACCTGGGCAACAGTTCGGGTTTCTGGTTTACCTGGGCAACAGTTCGGGTTTCTGGTGGCCCTGGGTAACAGTTCCGGGATCGGGTTGCCCTGTCCGGTTTCGGGAGGGATTTCTGCTTTCCCGTTCCTGCCTTCACCCGCATCCAGGGTTTTTTCTGTTGCTTTTGCCCCCCTGTCGCACGCGCTCCCTTGGATTTTGTACTTCACTGGGGTGAAGTTCACCCCAGATTCCGGTGAGCCACTGTGCATGCGTGCAGAAGGTGATGGGCTGCTGCTGTTTCCTTCCTTTGCTGTTTCCGAATTCTGGATCAGCTCTTCCCTTATTTCGTCTCCGCCATAAATCGAGTGCTGCAAGAACATCCCCGAACTTCTAGTAATACCACAACCTGAACTTCTCATTCAGCCGTTCTACTGCATTCTGAGTGGTGCCTCCCGGAAGCTTTATCTAGCTTCCAAGTGAACCTCTACCTCATCGCGGGTGAGTTATCATGTTCCTCCTTCAGTGAGGCTGTTGTTTACTTCGCCACACGGGAACTTCACAGTCCTGCGTTCTCCTCTGCCTTACCCGTGTCGGCTCTCTAACTCCTGGGTAAGTATAAGTGGATCCCCGAACGTCCATCAACCTCCACACTATCGCTTTCGGCTTGGTATCAATTTCGAGCTCCGAGGACCTCCCGTGCCTCATTTTGTAGTTAACTCGAGCCTGAGATTTCACCCGTATCCAAGTCTACTTAGAGCGATGCATCTCCAACCATATCGACAGCTCGGCGAGTCCCCGCTTGCCTCGAGAGGCTCATGAAGTGCTTCTTCCTCAGTCTCCGTAACTGCCTGGATGATACTACTAGTTTCGGCGAGTATGTGGGTAGTACACGCTGTGATGTCACGCAGACGTGGCGCTACGAGGCGCCACTAAGGATGTCACCCTAGTATTGGCGCTCCTCATTCCAGTCTCTGTCGTAGTCCTGCGGGAATGACCCTCTCTTTGCATCCCGAATTACTTTTTGCGGGTTTTCATCCCTCCAACTACATGCTGGGTTCATCACAAGAACTCCTGTAACGGGAGTCTTCACCGACCGTGAGAAGCATGTGTGACCTCGGACGGTCTGCAGCAGCGTACTGATACGAGTTCGGATGTGGGAGAAGCGATGTCAGTGTGAGGTATCTTTCGTCATGGAGGTGATGATGACAGATTACTAAAGAGGCGGAGCGATGCGGCCAGCGTTTTTCCGCGAGAACGGCGCTTTATCATTCTAGTGAATTCATGACAATTTGACCGTGTAATACCACTCCTCTACCAAATCGTGTGTCGAGTTGATCAATCCTCCTGCTGCTGCAGTGGTATCACCCGGTCATGTCCGCCGAGCCCATGGAGATCGACGACACCCCCGAAGGGTCTGCCGGAGGGCTCTTCCTTCCCCCTGTTAACGAGCTACCCTGGGTCGAGAAATAACGCGGTTGAGGGCGCCGGTCGATGACGATGGTGGTCTTCGCAGGTATCGTCCGAAGAGTCTGGAGGATCTCGTGGCGCATGAGGAAATCATCGAAACTATTAAACGCTTTGTGGACATGGTAGTGGAGAATGGCCTGTGCGAATTGGGGAAGAGTTGGTATTAAATTAGTGTGCCGCTGTTCCTTCAGACTTGTTTTGCTCCGGCATTTTACAAGTCAGAAAAGACAGAAAAAATATAAAAATATAAAGGAAATTAGTAGCGGTTAATTGAGAACGGAAAGTCGCGGGAGAAAAGACGTAAATTTCCGAAAATTATGGTATGGGTGATGATAATTAATTCACTCTGAGTCGGTTAGTTTGTCATGATGGTCTGGGCAGGGCTGTTGTAATTCTTTTTTAATGGCAACTGTTTCGTTTTTCCGTAAAAATGATGGCGCAGGTTGGATGAAGTTCGTTGTCACTGGTTGGTATCGTGCTGGTAGCATAAAATTCCCGCGCGCCTCGAAATTTTCCACTCATCAGCAAGCGTATTTCAGAACGCCCTACCACACCTTCTCCTCCACGACCCTCCAGGGACGGGCAAAACTTCAACCATTCTCGCCTGTGCGAAGCAGATGTGGGTTCCTTCTGTTGCTGTTGGTGAGGGTGATGCGCCCCTCTTCGTAGGTACCCGGAAGGGCAGGTCCGTCAGTACGTATTAGAGTTGAACGCCTCCGACGCGAGAGGCATCGATGTCGTCCGAGAGTGTATCAAGCAGTTCGTCAGCTCGAGGAGTATGTTCAGCGGTTCTCTTGGTACTAGTCACAGGACCACTAGTTGTAGTAGTACTCATAGGAGGTCGACAGGTTCGAAGATGCCAAAGCTGGTCATCCTTGACGAGGCTGATAATATGACCAGCGTCTCACAGTTTGCCCTGCGGAGGGTCATCGAACAGTGACATCTCCCTCACATCTCCCTCGGTTTTATCTCTTTATTGACACTCACCGCAATGAAGTTTGAATTGAGAAAAAGAAAAGTGCTTGAGCGATCTGATGGCGTCGATGATAACGATCGTCGTGAATAGCGATGGTGTTTAGCGCCATTCGAGTATAATTCCGATCGTTTTGAAGTTCCTTCTGGGAGAAGCATAATTTACAAGAGTAACGTCAAATCTATCGAGTGCGGAGCGGCTGCAATGATCGCTGATAGTTGATAGTATCCGAGGTCGACCCGTGAAAGATACGGATTATCTAGTGTTATTGACTTTGAAAGTGTGTATATTGTTATCGTCGTCAGATACTCCTCCAACGCCCGCTTCTGCCTGATATGCAACTACTCTTCCAAGATCATACCCGCTCTGCAATCACGCTGTACTAAGTTCAGATTCGCCCCCCTTAAGGACTCTGAGGCAAAGACGAGGGTGGAATACGTGGCCCGGTAGTAGTGGTGGTGTTAGGGTACATGGGCGCTGAAATTGGATCTGTTTCTGGACCTTCTATCGCGATGTGCATAAATGCGGTAACGGCTGTAATTTCATGTCATTTTTTCGACTCTTTTTCGCCATTTTTTGCGGTTTTTCGCATTTGTACAGTACAAATTGTACTATGGAGTCGTACCGCTTATCGCCGTATTCTTGACTATTCGGACGTTCCTCGGTCGTCGGCCGGGTGGATGTCTACTCGTCAGCTGCGAAGGCGTGAGGATTTCCGAGGACGGTATGTCGGCGTTGTTGAAGACAGGAGAGGGGGACATGCGTAAAGTCCTCAACACCCTGCAAAGCTGCGCGATGAGTTACCCCGGGCAAACGGTGGATGCTGGGGTCATTCATAAGGTTGCTGGACTACCGCAGCCTGCCAGTATCGATCGCCTGGAAACGGTAGGGGCGAAGATTCTCCAAAAATATCATCTGCCGTGCGCAGGCTCTCTGTAATTTACCGGTGAAAGAGTGTATGGAGGCTGTAGAGGATCTTCGGGTTAAGCAAGTAAGATACGGAACGGGTTGGAGCTACTGTAGTAGATCGAAAGTGATACAATTATTGGATTTTGTTATGGGCATCGGGTGGTTATTTTCTGTAATTTAATATGCAAAAAAGACGATTGCAGGGTCGATCAGCTGAGCTTCAGAATTACTTAGTTTACTCCGCGCGTGGGTGACAGGTGCGTGTAGTATAAGTATCAATAGGTTATAATAACTAAATACTAGGACTAGTGAATAATTATTATCGGAGGCTTCTCATGTGTACTTCTATTCCGATATTAAACTCAGACTGGAGGCTGCGTTGTTGTGGACAGGGTGTTGCAACGTGAATGACATAATTAATATTCCCTGATCGTCTGCGCTTAAGACTCTGGGCTCCTGATGGTGCTTACTATTATTCCGAAGTCCGTCTGTAGTCCATCGTTCTCTGCAAGATACGTTCGTGAGGGTTTTGTGTTTTCTTATTTTCTGTCCAACACGACGCCTCGCGATCAAAAATTTCAAGTCGCCTCCTTGACGTTACACATTTAATAAGACTTCAATGATATTACGGAATTAGTATTTCGGTAAAGTTGTGTTTCTTTTCTTTCAGGGTTACTCCGTGACGGATCTGCTGCATGAGATCCACGACCGTATGATCCGAGTTGACATGCCGCCGAGGGCTCGCAACCTCCTCTTCAGAGATCTCGCCGAGATCGAGTGAGTCGCGTTGCTGTATATTTGCTAGCTTGGAAGTTTCGATGTCATGAACGATCTATGGTAGAGGAAATATTAAAAAAATTCAGAAAATTTTCAGTAGCTTCTGATGTGAGAGGCTCGGGAGAGACTGGGTGTTGTGGATTTGGTAATTTTGGTGAATTTCCGGAAGCTTTTCGAAACTGCTTTTTTGAATTTTTGGACATCCCTTTGGTGGAAGAAAGGGAAAAGGAGAATATAAAATCTTATCGGAAAATCATTCACAGGAGATTTTTTTGAATCTTTTTTCTGATTTTTTTCGCGTTCGTGTTTGTCCTGACAGCATGGTCTTGTCAGATATAGATTAGCTTCGGGATGCAGCGAGAAAACTCAGGGGGCGGCCTTGGTCGGCTCCTTTCATGAAGTCCGGGAGATGATGACAACTGGCAAGTAAGAAGGTTTGAATTACTCTGCATTTTCAACGCCCGGTGTTTCGTTCGACCATCAATGAAGGGCGGCGGAGCAATTCTCTACAACATTCTTTTCGTACGTGCTGTCGACGAATAATCGTCCTCTCGAAAAGTATCAATTCATCCGACTAGTATCAATTCATCCGACTAGTGTGGTTGTTGATGATGGTACTGGTGGGATTCGACCTACTGACGGTAAGGGTTCGCTTCCTGCTTTCAGTGCATCGAGTGTGATGTCGTGTGCTGTTCGTCTCGGCGATATTCAACCTATTGCGTATCTTCTATGCTCAACCTAAGATTCCAACAATTCACGTTAACTCTAACACAGCTCCTCGAGATGAATCTCCACTTTAGTTCAACAACAGCTTATCGACACGAATGGTAACTCTAATGACAAGAACAATAACAACAACGTGAGACGAGACCGTCGATTGTGTAAAGACCGTCGATGATAGCACAAAAGATAACTTTCTCCTGAGGCGAAGCTGCCGGACTTCATGTTAGTCCCAAACTCTTCCGTAGATCGTCGAAGACGGACTATTTCCTACCGCCTGACAAAACAACCTCACGCGCCTTTTAATGAGTACCATCACTTCGTGACACGGAATTTTTCCTTCCATTTTTTCCCTTCTTTTTCTCAGCTTCAATTCTCGCCCGTCTTTTCTCCATCAGTTGTTCAACAGTCGGCAGAGTTGCTAGCTCGGGAGGCTCCTGAGTATCCAAGGTTAAAGCGTGCCTGCCACGGGTCCCTACCTTTCCCCTTTTCCGTCGCCAAAGTCCTTTTAATCCTGAATAATACTCTTCTCGAATTTCTTCCTGTTGTCGTGCCAACTGAAAAAAGATCCGTCGCCGGAGAATCAATTATGATGCACCTGCAGCTTCCAATCACAACCCGTGTAAGTCGTTAGTTTCCGTGTGTAAGTTCGAAGCCCAACGCCGACAAGACGACTTAGGCTAGCACCGATGTATCTTTCCGCGGGGTAGGCCTGCTGACTAGGCCCTGGTCATCAAGCCAGGGAATGCCGTTCTCAGAGGGAGGGCATCGTCAGTCGCGACAGAATCCGTCAGTTTGTTCTCACAATTCGAAACAGAACAAAAACTTTACTCAACTTCTACAATTTCACTTCTCGTCTTTTCGTTTGCACAACATTCCATAATTTTTTCTGTCGACAAACAGCAATCGTCGACGAAAACTTTCTTCGACGAGAGCTCGGCCGGATGACTCAGTACTGGTAAGGTCATCCCCATGGCGCCCTCGGCAACCATTTCGTGCCCACGGGCGCGCGATCCCATCCGCTGTCTTGAATTTGTTCTCAATTTTTCGCTGTTGCACAACACCTTACTTGATCTTGGAAGGCTCGGCGGGCCTGCTCATCATCTTTCATTCTTTCTATCCTCTCCTGTTCTTCGACCGCCGCAGCCCTGGGAAAGCCTTTAACGAAGTGGGGTCTCCGACTTGCCGACCTTTGGTTCGCTTGGACTTTTTTAATTTCTTTTTCTTTTCGTTTTTTCTCAGTTTTCTTCGCTTTTTTCTTTTCTCTTCTTTCTCGTGCTATCTGCGACGATCGCCAAATCCTCAGTGAATTTTATTTTTTCCGAACAAGGCTTATCCGTACCACAATTTCCACACCAAAACTGCCGAACGCCAGAAACTGCAACAGATTACCCCCGAAAATTCGAAGAGAAAAAGATACGAAAACCATCAGCGCGCCGCAAAAGTTAGAAGATACGTCCCCTTTCAAGCGCGCCAGATACAGAAAACTCACATCCTCTCCGGTAATCCAATCGATCGCCCCTTGGACGTACGAGGAGGCCTGAATTGCCACTTGTACAATCATCACCCTCAAACCGTTTAATTCACCGTTAATAGCATCCCCTCGTTATTTCCGTCGCCCGATTTTTGACCAGTATCTTTGTTGGCAGGGAAAGTGTCATTGTAGAGCTGTTGTAGTTTGTCCATTCTATGATACTAAATTCAACTGAGGTTCGCCGTAGTTTTTTCAATTTCTATTTCCACTGTGCGGACAAGGCTTGGGAGAAGACAGCCCTTTCTTTTTCCGACTTTGGGAGATGGTCCTTTATTTTGACCGGTTTCTTTCGAACTGTTAGCGGCTGCCCAGCCGGTGATTCGATACCAACTGTTTCGCTACTCTTCCCGGGCAATTCGTGTCCCCATCGAAGGCATTGACAACTCGAGACGGGGCGTTTTCGGATAGTTTTCCGCAGAGTTCATAGGTCAACCTAAGATTCTTCTACTGGACGAACACAACATCTTGTCCCTTGTTCAGCGTGCCTGGCTTGAACTTGGCCGCCTGAGAAAAAACAAAGATACTCATCCAGTCGAAGAGAGCCATAACGAAAAAATTCCGAAAATTTTTGATATTTTTTTTCGGCTCACCTGCGCATGCTGCAACTCTTGAGGTACAATTTGTCCATTCTGTTCCAGGAAGTTCTTCAAATCATACATTATATGCTCCTGAAAAAAATTTCGCGCGCCACGAAATTCACCACCCAGTCGTCGTCGTCGTTACATCATCCTTAGTGAGGAGGCTGGTCGCCAGGCCCTTCTTCCCGGCCCTTCCCGTTCGACCGATTCTGTGAGTGTAATCTTCGATGTTTTTGGGCATATCGAAATTAATGACGTGTTGGACATCGTCTATATCCAGACCACGACCGGCGACGTCGGTCGCTACTAATACCTGAAAATGGTAAACATGAAACGCTTCGCTCCGCTAGATGATGTAGAACAGGATTTACTGAAAAAAAGGAAATCTTCATCTCAAAAAAAGTTTTATTTTCTTCTTTCTCGGCGGTCATACCACACCATTCGCGACACTCAGTGAGTGGACAACGAACAAACATTTTCGCATTGAGCAAGGTTCAACCTAAGATTCCTCTCCTCCCATCGGGTACATCAGTATAACCAGCCCGGAAATTCTCCATATTTTGCTCACGAGCATCTTGATGTTTACCACCGTGTAATACGGAAACAGAGTATCTAAAAGACAGCGCAGCGCGAAGATTTAAGATACGTTCGCCAGCTAACCTACCCTTCTCCTTCGATCCACTTGCCAAGGACATCCGCCGCTTTCTTAACGTTAACAAATACGATTATCGGAGGTTCGGTGTATTGCCTGACGACGCACGGCCGCATTGAATGAGTGACAGTCTTTCGCGACGGTTAGCTCGAACATTGTGAAACGGTTTCACGGCCAGAAAATACAGAAAATTCTGAAATTATGAATAAATATATTCAGAAAAAGTTATATATTTCGAATCTCCATAAAATTCTCTATCATATGGTGGCCTTCATAATTTTCTGCGGCTTCATTGGACACTTCATCGCAAAAGTCGGCCACCGGTGAATAAATTATGAATGACAAAAAATTAGAATACACTTGATAAGGGTCAAAAGACAATTCTTGTCGCAAACGAAGACGCCCGGGAAAAATTTTCACACCAAAATTTTCCGCGAGTGAATCGGCGTAAATTTCTGTAAATTTTCCGATGAATCTGATTTACTTACAGAACTTCCTTCAACTGTTTCCTCTTATTTCCCTCGCTCGTCCACAACACCCTCTGTTCGATATCCTTCTTGCCGGCACCCGGATCGCCAATAGAAATATACGCAGGACAACGAAGATACCTATCACGCACAGCGAAGATTTTCTGTATCAACCCATGATGAACATAAGATACCAATCACGTGGTACCGGAAAAATCTTACTTTCTTGCAAGACGTTCCACCGCTGTCGGCATAGTCGCAGAGAACATCTGAAGGGAAAAAATTTCATCATCATCTTTTCTCAGAAAATCGTAAAATTTTCGCCCGAAAAAATGAAACGGCCATCAATTCAGAAAATTCTTGTCCCGCGAAAAAATTCCGAAAATTCCCTCAACACTAACCTGAGTAATTCTGTATCGTTTCTTTCCTTCTTTCGAAGTCTTTTCCTGTTCTGTCGCTTCGTCCTCATCCAACGACTTCAAGTTGGACGCCGGTATCCGATCCAATACCTCATTAACGTACCTGGAAATGCAACATTTTCGAGCGGCCTAATTTCCACGGCTCACCCCTCGAAACCCATATCGATCCTTTTATCAGCTTCATCAAGAACAACGTAAAAGCATTGATTCAACACGGTGTACTTCTTCTCGAGAGCATCATTCAACCTGAACATAATCGATCGATCGGGCGCGCGCTTTTTACAGAAAGCTACTTTCCGGGAGTGGCAATGACGATCTCGCATCCTCTGATAGTCATGGCCTGCAGCTCAGAGCCTCTGCCTCCGACGATGGACGCCACTTTTGCCCGGGAAAATTTACCTGAAAATCATAATAGTCCCGAAAAATTTTTAGGGACAATTTACCAGAAAATCATGAAAAACCGAAGAAAACTATTTTTTCCGGGAAAATTCCCCGGAAAATGACAATGGAACCGAGGTTCGAAAGGAAATTATTGATAACCAGTGTAAAGAAGATCAATAAAAAGTGGACAGCAAAGACAGTCAAGTTATGGTGAACAGCAGGTCGAGTAATTCTCTCCCAGCCATGCTCAACATTATCGAAAAAATCTACATTATATTATGAACGAATAGCCTGTATCTTACTGAATTTGTGACCCTCTTCTTCGATCTGAAGTGCCAGCTCTCGCGTGGGCGCCATTACTATACCGTACCTAAAGAACGTAGATTTTGCGAAGAGCATTTGAGATCCTCGAATTCAGAATTCCTACTCTCTCCGCGAAAACCCTTATCGGGAAGAATTTTTGTGTTGAACTCGAAAGTAAGTGGAAAAAGCTATGTACCATCGTATGTGAGAGAAGCGCCTTAATTTTGTCTATTTTTAAGAAATCCCAGTACGCAGCACTCTTCTTGCTACAGAAAAACTGATTGGTCGCTGGAGGATCAGCATCGATTAGAAGAGTCCGCAGCAAGCTTGGCTCCATTTGCGCAATTTTCTGGCAACCCAGAAGGGAGCGGAACTCCAGAGAACCTACGGTCCGTCTTCTGCTGTGATGTTGTCCAGAGCCGGGAGGGCGTTGACGTAGGTAAGCATCGGCAGCATGTAGGCTGCTGTCTTGCCGGAACCAGTTTCAGCGACACCGATGAGATCACCTAACGAGAGAAAAATTAAGAATTACTGAAAATTGGAATTCACGAATGAAAAAAAGTCCGCAAAAAATCGGGAAAACAATTTGTAGAAGACTAGGATTAAGCTAGGATACTCTTTCGTGAGACGTTCAACTGCACTCACGTTGTTCCATCGCCACAGGGATGGCCTGCATCTGGATCGGGGTCGGACGAATCTGCCAAGACAAAGTGTTTGACCTCCTCCAACCTCTGCTCCAACGCTTCTTACGTATCCAACTTCGTTAATGGCCTTCAACAACTCAACAGGCAGAGGACTCTCGGCCCATGTACCTGAGTAGAAAAATAAAAGTAGGCGGAGCGAAATTCAGTTTCACAGCGACTCTCGTGCGTTTACTTTATTCACTTCTAGGCAACCCCGAGAGTGATAGTAAATCGAAGTATGCAAACACTGCACGAGCGTTCGATCCCCGGCGGCAGCATTTTTCGAATCGTATTTGAGCCGAGAACTAGCAGCCAACAAGTATAATATTTCACAACAGTCGAATTGGTTTGACTATCCAAGCTTACGGCAAGGGATGGGGACTCTGCCCCCTCGAAGGTAGATCTTCATATCCTCTCGGAAGATCTTCCAGTCTCTCTTGGTCATCTCAGAACTCTTCTTCTCCGACCAATGTGTCTGCAAAAAATTAATTAAAAATGCCTCTGCCAGGGATGGATCCGGGGACCAAATGGACGATAACTACGAGCTAGGGTGCAAGACAAGTTTTCAATCATTATTCACAAAGCGCCGAGTGACCCATCAATGATGGGCCATCATGGATCTCTACGAGCGGATAGCGAGTCTCGGCTACAGCACGCACAGGCGGAACCCCTGTGTACCGAAATTGGATCATAAGAAAGCGCAAACTACAATAAGACAGTCGCCAGCTGGAAACCATCAGTCCAGGTTCGAAGAAAACAAGCACAAATTTTCCCTTCAGTGAACAACCATCATGGTCATCATCCTAAACAGCGGAAGAACGGTAATTTAGTGGCGCGCACCAACTGCAGGGAAGAGACCGCGAATGTTAGCAACAACCAAACATCATCCGGAGAAGTTATTCCCATATGATCTGCTCGTTGCGTGGACAACATCAGTCAACCAGTCGCGCCAATCGCCGGCATCTCGGTTCCTGCTACTTCGATTGTTTCAGAGTACCAACTACCACAGCGGCATGTCGTACACGGTGGCCGCCATTCGGGTCATCGGTCACAAGATTCTAGTCATAGTGCTGTGAAGGGTTTCGCACTTGGAAGTCCCTCGGAAGCTCCGGTATTCTGGGAACACCATGCCCGTGTTCCGGTACTCAACTCGCCTGGTTTTACGAACTAGGGTCCGATCGTCAACTTCGTCTCTCACGCAGCCGTTGCGGATGTGGACCAACTGTTGCTTGAAGGCTGTGAGGAACTCAGCAGGGATGAGCGGCTCATTGTCGATAGGAGCATACTGCATACCCACCACCGAGATAATAATGAACTTTTGCACCCACTTCCGCCTAGGCCGCCCAAAGAAACGACTGGGGATCATCCCCACCATCGACGGAAGAGAGAGCCTTTCCCTCTTAACCAGCTTTTTTGCCTTGCATTGGTCTTACCTTTGAAAACGGCGACCACGAACCACTGAAGGACTTGCGCGGACCCATAGGCTTGTGCCGATTCCTCCCATAATACTTCGATATCATATATTCTTCAGCCTACCCTGGACCATCCAAACTCCGATTCGTTTTCTTTCAAGTAACGTGGGGCATGGTTCCTTCGAAAGGACCACCAAAGGTCACCAAGCGTATTTAACAGAACTATATTTACTCGCTCGCATGACAGACTCTGTCAAACAGAGCGCGCGAGCTCAATACATCAGACGAGGGTTTCCCTGATCTACCCAGGCAACGCTGGTGGCAAAGAGTGGGTTGTTGGGGAAAAGAGGGTTGGTGAATAGGTAACAACTCCAAATGTCTCAGTTCAAAGTGACTCGCATTTTCTAGAATGGTAAAATCTACATCGACTGGCCAGGGCATACAATTTTTCCCATACCGAAACATCCGTAACTCGCCCCATCCTACTCCCTTGCCAAGTGTGCCATAATCGCTATCATCATCGCTGTCCATCATCATCTGCGAGGACCTGCTCTTCCTTCCAGTCGACGACTCCACCATGGTAACTCCAGAGGCTATACCGAGCTTCTGGCCTATCCAAAAGAGACAATTTCGCTACGCCCAGTTGATCGATTCCTCTTACGCTCCTCAGAAAGTTTATCGTAGAAGTTGTTCTTCTTTTTCTGCTCTCTCACGTCAACCCCAGCAATGAATCCTCGGCCGAAGAGCAGCTGAGGTTGCACCTGACCAAAAACGCCGAAAGAAATGGGTGAGAAATTCCGGGTGCATCAAGTGCCCAAAATACAACATTTAACTCTTCGCCGTTTCACCCGTGTGCATGCGTGCTGGTCAGCGTTCAAAGGAAACACAAGAAAGGCGGCTGGACTCTATACTTCTCTCGAAGGCTTAACGATAATCTCCGCAATTTTTTCCATTCACAAGATTCCGAAATCAGAGTAATTTCGGTGCCCTATTGCTAGCAAAGAACGATAAATGAACATACCACTCCCTCCCCAACTCGTACCCGATTCCGATACAGCTCGTTGGTCTCTTCCTTACTCGTATCTTCTGAGTTGTCCCACTCAAAATTGAAGATATTCCTGAGGATACGAAAATCACAAAAACCCCAAAAATTCCTAGATATCTCATTCTAAATAATTTCTTTTTTCCTGCAATGCGGAAATTAATAAGAGAATTTCGATACAAAACACGAACCGAATTTTCCGAGCATGCCAAAGATTCTTCGCAGCGCGGAAAAAAGATACGCTAGCGGTGAGCTCGAGAACGAACCAGCCTCGTTTCCAATATTACCGGAACTTTTCCGACGGTTTTTGTAATTTTCTGCGCTTCTCGTCATCCCTCTCCATCTTATCAATTCCCAAATATCTTTTCTTAATCAGAGCCAACTCTGCCTCTTCCTGTCGACTTCTCAACTCCTGAAAGGCCAACCGTCGCGCGCCACGAAATTATCAAGATGCCATTACATTTTCATCCAGGTTCAGCATGTGGAGTTCGGCCAAACTACTCTGAGTTTTCTTTTTGATATCATCATCTTTCCGACTCTTCCTGGAAGTCCTCGAACCTTCCTCGCTCTCCCGAGCCGCTCGCTCTCGCCGCCGCGTCTCTTCTTCCTGAACACGAAAAATGAGAAATAACTACAGCGGAGCGAAGCAGACGATACAGTTCTTGCTAAATCGGTGATGTTGAGGAATTGCAAGATTGCAAGATTAAGATACCAACTATTATGCTGAAAGAAATGAGTTAGCGGAAATTGAAGTCAGCGGGTAGTACCCACGTCACCTAGACCATCCCCCTGGGAGGGAAGATTCACGTCCTGCAAATAGCCAGTATCCTTCAACGGCGATTCTGGAGTGCAGAGGACCTTCACTATTGACCCGCGTGTTAATAAACTTTTTTACCAGAAAATTATACCCCAAAGGTTAGTTGAACGCAAATTTTGTCCGAAAACTATCAGAATTAGGACTCCCCATTAGAACCTCCTTCCGTCTGCGTCGTCTCTCTTCCCTCTCCTCTTCCTTGGCCTTCCTTAATTCATCATCCATCATTCTCTGATGCTCTCGGCGTCTAAACGAAAACAAGACACAAATAATTCGAAGCAACAATCTCCAAAATGCAATACTCGACCCATCGCCATTCGGACCAAATTTTCCGCCAATCAAAAAATACGAAAATGGAAATTTCACGAAATAACCGCTAGGCAAGCACCCCGCCTAATTTTTTCTGACAATTTTTCAGAACGACGCAATTTCGCGACAGGCGCAACGGAAATGCGTCCAAAATAGACAGGTGAAAGTGACGACCATGCAATTGCAACGAGGGGGGTGATTGAGGACGGCGCCAGAGGGGTTCCAGGATTTGAACTGATTTGATGATTTGTGATCGCGCGGAACGACGCCCGAATCCTAAAAAATCACATCATTCTCGTCACGCGTCGCAAATACGGCCAACAAGTCGGAGGAAAAAAAATCCGATTTTTACTACCGAAAAAATCACTCCTGTGAATTTATGAGCTTAGTTGTCGGCTTCCAACTCCCCAATAAGCATCGCCGATCTGTTCCCAATACCACCTTTTCCGCAACTCCTCCGCTTTCTCCTTCGCCGCCTGTTTCTTTTGTTTTTCCATATCCTTAGCCATCTTCTCTCGCTCCTTCTTCGTCATGAACTTGACCCGAGGCAACTTCGGCGCCCCACCAACGCCCTCATTAACAGCCTGGCGCAACTCACTGGCACTCGCCTGAGTGTCCACTGCGTGATGAGCTTCGCTGGCGACTGGCTGGGGGGCCATTCGGACAAGAAGAAAGGGACAAGTAGCTGAACTGTGGTGAAGGGCCGCTTCTTGCGCCAAGGATATCGCGGAAATGTGGTATTGTTATTTAATAGTTTTTTCGACCTTATGAGCGACCCTTCAGGAAATCTTCCGCGAGTTGAAATCGCAAATACAAAATCCAAGTCAAAGTGCTCTAAACCAGATTGAAGCGAACGAAATATTCACCCACATCGATGCTGGAAGATACGCAATCGGGTTAACCTAAGATACGCGTTCGGGTTAACCTAAGATACGCAATCAGGTTAACCTAAGATACGCGTTCGGGTTAACCGAACGTCGGTAAAGAAGATTCCGATACATGATGCTCAACGAGAAAACGCGGAGGGAAAATTGGGAAAAACCCATGATCGCAAAAAATACTGAAAACCGGATTTCGGTAAAACCGAAGTTGCTTCCTCCCACCCAAAAAACCACATTTTCCCTGAACCATAAAAATCAAACCATAGAAACCCTTTTCCCGAACCTCAGAAAAAACATCCTGAGATATCGCCAAAAATTTCTCATACAAAAACCCAAACTTGCCCGGGATCGAACCCGCGTCGAACGCAAGGCGGTACATTATCAAGAAACTTCATTATCACGTGAAAAGTTGATATAAAACGTGCTTCGCTCCGCTCAAGATTACACAAATTTTTCACAACAATAACGTATTACGACTCCTCTACGTGAGAATCAGTAGCCTCCTCTTGCAATCTTGCGCTTCCTTCCATTTCCTCAACGCTACCCTCATCCACGTTCTTCCCAGTATCACTGTCATCAACTTCTTCCTCAGGAAGGAAGGTGAACAGAACGTGGAGTTCCATACAGCAGATTCGGCAGAGGCCCGAATGATTCCGCACAGTCTAAAATTATGCAAAAAGCGCGCGCCCAGATGATCGATTATGATACTTACGGTTTCACCACAGCCCAGGCAAGTACCGCGATCTGCAGTGTCGAATTCTTGTGAACGTCCGGTGGCATCTTCGACCTCGTTTGAATCTTCCTCGGTCGGAGCATTGAGCATCTTCCGAGAGAATCTTAGCGGAGCGAAGCGATTTTTCTTCCCTTTTTTACCTCGACCTCGATGCTAGCGACTTGCAAGTCATGTTCGGCTACCAACTCGTCCAGGGCAGATTTAATACTCGTGGTTACCTAGGGTCAACCTAAGATACGCGTATCTTACAAGATACTCACCTCTTCCAGCGCAGCCGAAAGATTTCTTCCGGGACTCGCGAGCGCATCTCGACACAAACGGCGGAAGACTGGATAAAGATCCGATCCCCAATGCTCAACAACCTGACCACAAATTTTGTCAAGTCCTAGGGTCAAGATACGCGTATCTTAGGTCGAACCACGACATACTCGGGCAAGCGCCACATAAATCTGCGTGAACCAAGAGTCGTCCTCATTAATAATCTCAACCGCATTCTGAGCCATCTCACTGAAGATACCCTGAAGGGCATCCATGCGTTGAGGAAATGCAAGATCGCAAGATTACCTGAGCCAACAGCCTCGCCCGTTGATTCCGCATCTCATCATTGGAGCAACTCAGGCGTATCTTTTGAAACACCCGAGCTACATCGTATCTTGCATGGGTGACCTCAGCGAAAGATAGGCGTTCAAGCTCAACTTCGGTATCACGTGGGAGGCCAAAATATCTAGCGGAGCGAAGCGATTCACGAATGTCATTTTTCAATTTTTTACTCGATTTCCATTTGAACTGCCGCCTTGCTAACCGGGCAATTTCTGGGCAGAACAATCCGACCATTTCGGTACCTGAAAATATCAAATTTTCCGAAATTTTTCAGAAAATTTCGCGAAATTATTTCCTACCAGTCTAACACAAAAGCAAAAGCTTCAGGATTCCGATCCAGGAAAATCGGTGACGTAACGTCGCCGTTAGTCCACCGGTCAGACACCGTAACTGCAAAAAGCGCGCGCCCTGATGATCGATTATCCAAAACAACCCTACCTGCAAGTACTGTAGAAGGATACTTGTCGAGCGTGCTTTTGGCAAGTTGAAAGATTCTTCCACCGACGTTGAAAGATATCAAAGGTGATGATGACGAATCTTCTGGCGAAGATGCTGCGTTGCTATTCCATGCAGATCCGAGTGTTATCGGCTCCGACATAAGATCTGCAAAATCCCCATAATTTGTCAAATCCCCCATTTCTTCGAAACTCACCGCGCTCGCCCCGACGATCGATTCGAGGAACGCTCTTTCCGAAAGAACTGCTGGGTCGCATTCGCTTGGCTGGGTGAGGTTGGCCGAGGGTTCGACGGGTTGTTGTTGATGAAACCGTAAGATTCCCCGGGAGAAAGACTGGTGGCGAACCCGACATAAATACAACTGCTGCGCGGAAAATCGCAAAATTTAAGGAAAAAAACTCAGAAAAAAACGTATCTTTACGAAACGTGAGCTCGAATGGTATCTTTGCGCACTGCAAAGATTCTAAAATCACAGATTGGAGTCTGGTTGGTCGTACTTCAAAACGGAGCCGAAATAAAAATGCTGAAAAAACGAAAATATCTTGAGGTCGCCCGTGCACTTGATGCAACCCAAAGATACTCACTTGTATAACAGGCTTCTTCCCTAGCACCTCCCCGCAATACATTCTCAATAATCCTTTGGCAACCTAGAGTGCAAAATCTTCGCTGTGCGCAAAGATACTTCTCCGTGAAGAATCCATACCTACCCTTTCCCAACTTTCCAGTCTCGAAATTTCCCACAACATCGGGGACGTCTCTGCCAACGGCGCACCCGTCTAAATCAGAAGAAAATTTTCCCGAAAAAAATGCGCCACAAAATTATCACGGAAATTTTACCTTCGTTTGATAGACAAAAGATACGGCCTCGCCAAGCATGCACCACGGGCTAATACTCTCAGCTGTCGACCTGAAACGATATTCATACAACGCCGGGATAATTTACCCAATTCATAAACGGCCGATTAACCGCTTACTTTTTCCTAGTAAATATTCTCCGAAAAATGTCAATTTTTACCAAATAAAAATCGAAAATTTTCCTATTTTTTCCTCACCTGTTGCGGACAACTCTCTCCGGCGTTAACGACTTTCCATCATCATCAGTTTCCTTCGACCCGACAAGCTGACAGGCACCCAACAGAAACGATCTGAAAACAAGCACAGCGTATCTTTGCGCACGCGGAAGATTTCACACTTAATTAATGCGTGAAAAGGCAACGGAAACGGAATAATTCACCCACATATGATGATAATCGTCCAATCCCCATACGCCATGAGACCCGGCCGGTTCCAGCATGTACTGCTTCTGTATATGTCGCATTAGTGAAATGTATCTGACAGGGAAATTCCCGAAAGAAATTTCCGCAAATTTTCGGAAAATTTTATACAAAAAACCCGAGAAAATTTTGGAAAGATGATGACTGGATAATTTAGTGGCGCGCGGTAATACACAAATAACGAAAAATCGCAGAAAATTGGACCAACATAAATTTAAAAAGCTAGAGAAAAGGAACGAAAATTTTAGAATTTCGTGGCGCGCGGTAATTCAGAGCAAAATTTCCCGCTCACCTCGGGAAAATTCTCAGGCCAATTTCCGTTCCCAAAATATCTTCCTCCCCTTCCGCGCAATCATCGAAGTGACCAACGGCAATCAGTACCTAAAACGGCGGAGCGAAGCGTTTCATGTTTCCGATTTTCCCTGGGAGAATTATTTACCATCAAGAAAGCCATGAAAGCCGTCTCGTGTCCAGTACCATAGTCGACCCTGGTCGCGTTGCCGAAGGAATCCAATCTGATGGAAAAACAGAAAAAAATACGGCAAAATTTTTTCTAGAAATTCTCTAAATTTTGCGGTCCGATAAAGTCGGAGAAGCCGAGATATTAGCAAAGAAAGTTTGGGAACGGGGGAAAAATTCTAAAAAAAATATGAAAGATTCACCAAAAAATCGAACACAACCAAAAATTTACAAAAATTCGTGTTTTTTGCCAGAAATTCACAGAAAATTTACTAAAATTCCTCCAATTTTACACCACCCAATACCATCCCCTACACTACACATAAGGAGTCAACTCCACAATCGCCGAACGCTGTTCGGGCGATAATAAATTATCCAGCAACTGCGGCAAACGTTCCACCAAACGATTGTGCCAAGACCTGCAAAAATGGGGGAAAATATATTTCACACAAATCGATCAAAATTGAACTACCATCAAGATCGATCGAAAATTTTCCACAAGAAATGAAGAACAAAATTGCTTCCAGCCCGGTTATATCGGTTATGACAGTGATTTCTGACGCTCCGCCGTACGCGCGGAAGATAATATGAAACTCGGCAAGAAAATTGTTCCGCGCCTTATAATTCAGGGAAATTCGAAAAATTTTCCAGATTTTTTTCCGATTATTTACCTAAATGCGATATTTCCGAATCGCATAGGTTGTTCTAGCGGGGGGAAGTCGAACAACCAAGACTCCAATTCATCCAAGAGAATCATGACACCCTCGACCGACGCCGGTGTCGCCGAGTAATCGATTATCTGAAATTTACGAAAAATTTGGTATGGGAATCTTTGCACGCATGCACAACTCACGTCAAGATTTCTCTTTCCTTGCACCGCAGTACAAAGTCTCTCCAGGAAGGCTACGATGTCGCGATAGGCCTGAGGTTCGAATCCCAGTTAGAGCAATTTTCCGGAAAAAAAACAAAAATTTTGGAGACGACCGTTTCATCTAAAATCTCGAAATATTTACCGAAAAAAAAGTAGCACGCAAAAATTCCTCAGAAAATTTGCGTAATCGATCGACCCAGGTTCAAATCCCAGCCCGTCCATTATTATCACCGGTGAATTTTCTATGAAATATGATAATTCCTTCGGCCCTGTTATCCGCTTCACTGGCTCCACGTACCTGACGATCACAAAATTTACGGAATTTTTGGTATGCACGCATGCACATGGGAACCATTCCCGAGGTCCGAAGACCCAACCGCTCATCTTCGGAGGGCCACTAGGTGAGGATATCTTTCAGCAACTGGAACGGGGCCGAGCTATTTCGTATCTTGCAAGCTTCAACTCTTCCTCGGCCACTTGCCAAGTCAATCACATGATTTGCTCTCAAAAAATTCCCGAAAAAATCATCCGCAAATTCGAAAAGATCCGAAAATCCGCAGCGGTATTTCAAGCAACATGCTGCTAAAAACTATATTCTCATTTTCCAAAAAAATCTCAAAACGGAAATAAATTTTCCGGAAAATTCACGATTCCACTTAAAAAAATCCGATTTTTTCATTTTAATTCTCTCTCGTGTCCCCTGTGAAAGTCGCTTCAAACGGACGACTCGGCTGAGCGCTTTGACCATCCGAAAAAAAATTTCGCGCACTGCTGGAGAAATTTCGAGTAAAATTTTCGACCATAACATCAGTAACTTTCCTCAAAAAAATTACCACCGGAAAAAAAATTTCGACGAGTTTTCCCTCTTATTCTCTCTGTTCGATCCATTACTACCTCGCCCTCCTTTCGCTCGGTTTTTTCTCCAGATTCGAGTCTCCGACGAAAGCTGACATCGTGGCTGGTAAGCTGAAGGTCCCCGGATCGATCCCATCACCCGACAACTCCAATTCAATTTATTGCGGAAACGTCATTGTAGCAAATGGTAAGTAGAAAGATACTTTGAAGGAGAAGAAGTATATACATTAGTACGTTGGTAAATCGATCAACCGTTTCACGCTAGACAATCATCCATATCTGAGGTTCAAGCTGGCAAGACAGGAAAATAAAGATATTCACATAGACAACAAATAATAGACTTCAAATCGATCAACCGTTTCATATCGAAATAGGAGGTATTTTGCCATTTCCCGGCTTCGAGCAAAGATTCGCCCTTCTACTCGGAACCAACAACAACGCATTCCCTCCGCCATAACCATGCAATCGACTTATCAAATCCTCATCGTCCCCATCGCCCCGCTCACTACAAACACTCGCCAATTGGTCCCTACCGCTCCTTTCGTAACTCTCGCCATTCTCACAGGCTCCCGAGGCCCTCATCGCCAAAGCCCGGTGGAACTTCATAGCAATTTCCGGGCATTCATGCTCCAACCTTAAGATACGATCTCTCGGTAACAACAACAACTCCGTACCATCCTCATCAGCCACCAAACTTTTCGTATGCGCGCAAGCCACATACGCCGCCCTTTCACAGAGCACATCCGCAGTCTGAACAACCTGCGACCGTCGCGCGCCACAAAATGCCGGGCTATTCGGGACGCCGTAAGGCCCAACCCTTCTCGCGATTCCAATATCAGGACCCTTGTCGCCGCGAATGGCCGTGTGAATCCTAGTACAGCCGTCATACAGACTGAGCTGACCGCGAGCCACAATATACAACCCCTTGGCGAGAGCTCCCTGCTGATAAACCGTTTCTCCGCAACTAACTCTCAATTTGACAAATAATTTCCGCCATAATTTCGCTATTCTCGCGTCGCCGAAAATTTTCCGGACTAATTTTCCCTCCGGAATTTTTCCCTTACTCGTCGGTTTTATCGGAATTCCATCACCCAACAGACAGGAATCTTCCGCCCACTGCAAACCAAGGTCGAGCTCCCGGAAGATACGTGTCTGGCCAGGAATAAGATTCGCCCCTCGCGACCGTTTCAACTGTTGGTCCAAATCCGTATTAACATTAGCAATTATCAATTCGACTTTTCGCTCGCCCGAGTCGATCGATACGGGTATCTTTCCCATGGCAACCAGCGCGCTTATGTCAGCTTCTTCGACCGAGCCAAGATCGAACAGGAGAACTTGAGTGGAGGGGAGGGTAAATTCTTTCACGGCTTTTTTTATGGACGCCGAAGTGCCGAAGAAAAGTTGGGAACAAACCGTCCTGAAAAAACGAAAAATTTCGGATATTTTCCGAGGAATTTCCGGAAAATTTTTCAATTATTTTGTGACGCTCCACAAGAATGAGTGGTGAAACGCGGCTCACAATATTTTTCGGAATTTTCCTGAAAAAATTCCGAGAAAATTTCGACTGGAGAAAACCCGAGCCCGGAAATATTCGCCCACATCGCTGCTGGAAGATACGCATTTAGGTCGACCTACCTCACAACGATGATGGTTCGATTTTGATAGTATCTTTCGACCGCCGCCGAATTCTTCCGAGTGCGGGCTTGTGTGCTTCGTACATCAGTTGGCATCATCACCACCGGCGAGGTCGCATATCTAGCTGTAAAATACCTAAAAAGTGAGCGAATAACTCCGACAAGCGGACGTTTTCACCCATTTAATCAACCTAAATCTTTGCGCACAGCAAAGATTTCACATGTCACCCCACCACTGCTAACCTAGATGCGTATCTTTGCGCACAGCAAAGAATCCAAATGTTACCCCACCACTGCCGATCCATCGGCATATCTTTGCGCACAGCAAAGATTCTTACATGCAGCAGAGAATGCAGCCCAGCAGGATGGAGACTATCATCCCCTTGGCGATGTAGGCGATGGTGATGAGGAAAATAACAACAAACTCGCTTCGAGTCAACACGTAACGAGGGTCCCATGCCCCTTCTAAAATATATCTAAAAAACAACAACAACAACTACGACTTGACCGCGCGCCACGAAATTAAAAACGACAACGAGGCAGTGATAATGAATAAAGTTCTACGCACTGCGAAGAATATCTTTCAAGCGTATCCTAGGTCGCCTGTTGTTCCAGCAGGCTGCTAGATAGGCCGCCCAAAAATTCTCAATATTTGCACGCATGCACACGACGGTTGCGCACAGTAAAGGATTCCACCTGCTATTCTTCATCATTTTTTCTCACAATTTTCAACAAATTCATTAAACCGATCGAATAATCAAAAACGGAAAAAACACTTCTTTTCAGAGATCTCCCTCCAAGGATTCGAACCGGGGACCTTCCGCTTACCCAAAGGCCAGATGGAGAAGCATCCCAGCAGCCCAGGGCTTCGGCACAAATTCCAAAACCGACCCGCCGCAGACGAGCCACACGGAAGAGGTTAATATCGAAAATACGAGGGAAAGTCTGGACGATCCGCCGCCTGAAATGATTTCGTGAGAATCTTATGGTCGAGCACGTAAGATACAAAACAGGTCAAGAGTCAGCCTACTCACCTGCATCCTCATTCAGTCTAGTAGGGGATAAACTCATATAACAAACCCCTCCTCCTGTCGATCCGCAGGCCAAATTAGTAAATCCAGCCCGGGCGAGCTCAGAACGCATGTTGAGCTCCCCACCAGCACTGGCTTCAATCGGCACCTGACCAACATGAGTTGCGGAATTTACGGTATTCCCAAATAAAAATTAAATAAAAACGAATAGAGAAAAACCTAGACGGGAAATATCACATTCAAGTTGGGATCCTTGAGAGATCGGCCAAGGACCGCGTCAAAAGAAATTCGACAGGCCACAGGTAAAAGCGATAAGTCTCCAAGGAAAGCAGAATCGCTCGAAGCCAGTCCAACGTCGAACAATCCAAGTGCTCGCTGTTAGTAATAAACCATCCTTGTGGTTAAATAAGCGATCAAAAAAATTGGAAAAAATAAAAATTCGGAAAAAAATTGGGAAAAAATAAAATTTCGGAGAAAAATAAAATTAATTACTAAGATCCAAGAAGAAAAATCCCTCACCTACCACAGTTCCCGCAGCCAGATCTACCCACAGTACCACAATCATCGATGCAAGTATCTAAGGTCGAAGCTGGCAAGATACAAGTGAACCTAAGATACGCCCTTACACTCCATATTTGGCTCGAAACCAATCCCCAAACATCGCCAATCGGATGCGCCACGTAATTGGCCGGCAGAGTTAAAACAGATCCAGTAGAGACTGAGTCAAACAGCCACCCCTGA
>JABANP010000419.1:0-47150 GCA_013115135.1 Perkinsus olseni
GTATATGTCAGTCCTATACGAAGGTGTCGAATGCAGTGACGCGATGGACAAGTTAGCCTTCCCAAGTTAGCTCGTTCAGCAGTCGCTCCTGGATAAGTGTTGTATTTGTTCCTCATTATCGCTGTAGCACTACAGTACTTCTCCCTCTCCCGCGGTACTACAAACTCGAACACTTTGAACACATATGAAAATCGCCTGTCGGTACTAGTGTAGTTTTTCGAAGCTTTTCTCATTCCAAATATACATTCAGCCTCCATTTTCGTATATGCATAACTGTCACCTGATAATGGAATGTCGCGCATGACAGCTTCATACTGGTATACGAGCCTGAACACGACAGAAGCGGAGAAAGAATTGAGGTTTGATTACCAGCCGAATGATGTTATGTAGCAGTGTTGCAGATAGTGCTACCGTTCCAGTCTGGAACTTCCAGATCCATCATAGATGGATGATATATACCGAATATGAGATGGAAGATGATCGCGGCATGGGATGAAGGCCTTAACTGCGGACAGAAACGGATCGGGAATGCACTCCCTTATAACGCAACACTGGTACAGAAGACAAATTTATCCATTAAAAGAGAACCGGAGTCGACACGGATTTTCGTATCCCCGATGCTTCCGTCGTGGATGCACGCGGGAAGGGCGATATTTTGTCATCAGCGATACAATTGTACGCGTGCTCTCGCATCTGAGATTCGTCATACACTATGTCACTAAAATCAGGGGTTCCGAGAATGATGTCAACAAACCGGGCCAAAACATGAACCGCGCACAAGTTAGATAATGGGCTCTGCCGAGTGAAAGCTCGGGTTTCCTAACCTCGCTTGAAACGACAACCTCATGCTCCGAGCTGGCCTCGTTCGATGCAGGGTAGCTTCCCTGATTTCTACAGAGACGACGGATCATCCCGGCGTGCCAAGCGAGCAGTCTTTTATTTACCTTCAGCGTCGATGGAGCTGTACTAGTAGTCACAACGGTCGTCGATGGAGCTGTACTAGTAGTCACAACAGTGGTCACAACAGTGGTCGATGGAGCTGTACTAGTAGTCACAACAGTGGTCGATGGAGCTGTACTAGTAGTCACAACAGTGGTCGATGGAGCTGTACTAGTAGTCACAACAGTGGTCGATGGAGCTGTACTAGTAGTCACAACAGTGGTCGATGGAGCTGTACTAGTAGTCACAACAGTGGTCGATGGAGCTGTACTAGTAGTCACAACAGTGGTCGATGGAGCTGTACTAGTAGTCACAACGGTGGTCGATGGAGCTGTACTAGTAGTCACAATGGCAGTGGATGGTGCCGTACTAGTTGTTATGACCATAGTCGATCGCACTGTGCGAGTGGCTGCAACAGTACTCGTCGGCGCTATGGTTGGTATGGGCGTGCCAAGCGAGCAGTCTTTTATTTACCTTCAGCGTTCTCCTGACCAACTTGACAGGCGCTTCCATATCTCTACTAGGCCGCGGCGAGGCCTCAGCATATTCAGTTTCGATGGGGCTGGCATCCAGAGGTATAGTCGAGGGCGGCGGCGGCCTCTAGTGCTCAACAACCGGCTCGACTGGTGAGGCCCGAAAAAGTTGTGGTTCATTGTGGTCCGTTAATTGCATCAACTGCGTCTGTATGCTATTGCCCTGAAATCAACAACGTCAACTGAGCTTACCACGAGCACCTCCAAGCTTAGCCTACGTCCTGTTGGAACCGCTGCTGGATGAAGCGAGCACTGCTCTTCGTCTCTGAGAGGTCCTCTACTATTTACTACGGTGCCTGAGCAACGCCGTGATCGAGGCACGTCCGACCATCTGAACCTCCTCCGCTGCACTCACCTCGCTGTCGCTGCAGTACCGCGTAAGGCACGAACTCAGTGAGTTCGTGCCTTACTCAGTGAGTTCAACTCACGAGTCGTGACAGTCTGAACGAGAACATTGGCGACCACGCCGATCCGAGAAAACTGATGATCAACTTACCTCCAGGTTCGACGAGCAGTCGAAGAGCGACGCAAAGGCCCTGCATGCCTACAGGGAGCACAGATTTGCAGGCCAGGTCGCTTTCAGCCACTACTCGTGCACCCCTAAGGGCCATGACTGTAACGAATCTCGGGGCATCGGCTTCCCCTCCACATACATGCATTCCGATCTCCTAAGCACTGAGTGGCTGCGGCAGGCACTGCATGACGGCAGCCGTACGTTCCTCTGAGTGCTGATGGGCATTGGAGGTTTGCTCGTAGATGTAGTAGAGGACATCCCATCTCAGAGGTTCATCGCTCTAACAGAACACAAGGTGGGGTTCGAATAGACAACGCAAAGGGAGTAGAATTGGGGACAGTAGATCCTGGTCGATTACGCCCTGAAGTCGAAGGTTCCTTGATAACGCACTACAAACCCGCCCGGGACCGCTCTCCGATCGAGCCGATCATAATTCAAACAACTAGTCACATGGAAGGTTTCATACGCGGTGACAAACGACGGAGTCCGATAGAATTCCACCGCGTCAGGTAGTAGTTAAAAATCTTGCTATTCCCCAGCCCCGTAATACCTCGTTCCCGCGCGACGTCCTCCGCGTCACCTTCCGTTGCTGCCTCCTCTCCCTTCTCCTTGTGCAGGAAGCTCCCCTCGGAGCATGCCCCTCTCTGGCATGGTCGTGCCTACCACCGCACCCATACCCCTCAGACCCTGGGTCTCACAGAGGGCCAGATCTTCGACCAACTTGGTGACCTGCTCCAGCTTCCCTATCACGCTGTTCTGCAGTTTGTCAAGCACATCATTCGCCATCTGTTCCGTCATGCGCGTGAGGGTGTTGGTGGATTCCGCGCGCCTCCGTACCGACACACCACCGACCACCGGCCGCTCGGTCCTCCCTGCCGACCTCGTCAGGCAGCGCTTTGTTTTGCCGAGACACAGTCTCTGCAAGCTCGGTTATTCGGTACTCCCCCGAGGATCTGAAAGAGCAGCCCTCAAGCAGCACCCGTTGGGACTCAGAAGCACCCTAATCCAGTAGAAGTACCTCCGCCTGGCGGCCTCCTCTCCAATGACCTTATCAAACCCAATAGATCTCTCACCCACCGACACCAGTTGACTACGCAGTCTCTCAGACGTTGCTTCGCTGCTCCTTGAAGGCGTGGAAGGGTTACTGGTCTACAACCCGAGACCTCTGTATACTATACTACCCACTGCCATCTCTCCGACAATCACTCTGCCCACTGAAGCATCCCTCTCTCACACAACAGCTTTCTCAATAGAAACTACGAACACTTGTTAAAGTGTTTCAGCAGAAGTATTCTCTGGTGCCCCTCGAGCTTCCTGCGACAGCAGCTTAGTCGTCCCCGGAATGAGCCTGTCCTCTGCCCTCAAAGACCTCATGAGATTGCCAGTAACCTCCTATCCACCGCCTTGTCGTCCGTTACGTCAACTCGTGGTAGTCCGAGGCACTAGTATAAAAAGTTCTAAAAAGTTGCAGGCACGCACAGACAACGTCTCACGTACCGCCAATTGCTGAGTGACCCATAACTTGCTCATGTACCAACATACCACTATGTGAAGGACTCACGATACATAGTTGGGTTGGTTCAGGAAGGAGCGGTACTAAAGTCAGCGTATGATTCAATTTTGTCAATCTCGAGGCGGGCGAGATTGTTGTTCACCATTATCAGGCTTTCACCATTTTTAGTGGGTCAAGTACTCGCAAATACGGATTTTCTCGCCCTTCACCATTTTCAGGATTCACCATTTTCAGGCGGGACCAGCGCGACGATGGATTCTTCGGGCGAGCGCCACTCGCATAATGTGAAACGGTTGGGCGAGCGAGGCTGACGTTGCGAGTTGTAACTCGAAAGATGTTTGATCGGAGGCGGGGCTGGATGACATATGCTTTCTCAGTTCAGTACTTGATAACACTTTACAATGTGGTTCCCTACCGGTATCCTCATGTACGTTACCTCTGTGGGTCTCCTCATTCCCACTCGTGCGGAAACTTCCGTGGACTGGGACAGCTTGCAGGCCCAGCTTGACAGTTCGGACAACGATTATAAGCTCAGGGCGGCACAACTTCCGATCTGGTGGACGATTCCAGAGGATCATCGCACAGAGTAAGTACGGAAGCACCCAGGGTGCTTCCGCAGCAGCACTGCTGCACCCTCGGTAGTTGGCTTATAGATTGTTTTTCAGGCTGAATTTTGTGAAGTTGTCGGTGTGGTGGGAGAAGGTGCTCGGCGACCTCGGCATCGAGAGCACTGTCCAAGAATGCCCGTGGAATAGCACTACTTCCCCAACTGCTGAAGTGGTCTCGGAAGCTGGTGCTGAGCATATCAAGGACATGAAGACTTGGGGGTTGATTATTGCTTTTATTATGATGAGCATCCTCGCATAGACGGGGACGTAGTTGACTGATAATTAATTCATGACATCGTAGCATTTATGATTCTCGTATCCTTTTTGCATGATGGTGTTCTCAACCGGGTATCGCTGATATCATAGTGTTCAGTTGCTAGTTGATGAGAAAGGGTTAGTAAAGTATACTATACTAGTATAGGGATTACACTTTTCTTCTCCAGTTGCGTGACTGGACTTGACTTGTGCTCGTCGGTGTGGGTCAAGGCGCTGAACAACAATTCTGGTAACATAGCTGTGCTACGATACTACTTCCCTTTGGATCACCCGCAGCCTTGGCATACAAGCTGGATGAGCGGCCTTCATTGGAGTGTCCAGCGCTCACTGTGCAGTGATGAAGTCACTTTGATTTCATCTCCAGAAACGTCGATCAAAGACACGAGGCCATGAACTGGCCTCGTAGGCTTTTCCTAGTAGGCGCATAGATGATGGCTCATCGGAGTTTCAAGAGGCAGCACCGCTGGACAAGTGGTAGCGGTGAGAGTTCCTCTCCAGCCCTCGGTTCAAGGCTCGCCTGCCCGATATGAAAAGTTTCCATTGGAAACCATTTTGAAATGCAATGAGAGCTGTTAGCCGCCTGTCACAGGCGGCCTGTGTTGGACCGTTCAAGTCGGACGTAACACCAGATTGACCCAGACCCCTCAGCAAGTTACTATTCCTATATTTGCCTCGCCTTTTGTCAGCATCAACTCAGACTCATGAATAAGTTATTCAGAATAACTTCATGCGAACACCACTCAAGCGTTCTATGTGTAGCTCCGAACAACGATAGTCAGTTAAAGTCGATCACCCATAACCTCGAATTGGCCTGAAGCGGAGGAAGTTCGGAACCCCCACGAATTCCGCATTCTGAAAACTCCCTTTACAGTATGTCCGGAGAAGCACACAGCTTCACAAGGCTCAGCCTGGTGGCTGGGATGCTCTCTATATAAGCATCTTGGTTGCACGGAGTAGACAATACTGGCTTATTCGGGCCTTCGAGTAGTGGGTCCGACCCAATGGGTCGTGGTTTCATACGACATAAGCCACGTCCCGATCCATGAGACTCATGGATCAGGACGTGGCTCATTCTTATGAGCAGGGGCTAATGACAACGATTTGTCTCATGACCTACATGGATGTTGAGTTTGCGGGGCACCGTCAAGGTGTAAGAGCGTCTTCTCCACTACCGCTGGGACGAGCCGCTCTAGAGTCTGAAAACAATCCGCGGTCCGCACGTGATGCTGAAGGCGCTGCGCGCTCTTTTCGCGGACGGAGAAGTGAGACCTGTACATGAGCCCTACTGAACGGAGACTGCGTGTTGACAGACGGGCTGCTATCGGGAAGCAAGTGATGCACTTAGCAGGCAGCCACGAGAAGTGTCGAGACCCGCTCCCGGATAACTTAGCCGCGTAACTACGAATGATGAATCCATCTGATGAAGCAAGGCATGAACTACGGTCCCACTACTCACTTGAGCGTGCTGGCGTGTATGAAATGCACGGGCATCAAGTAACAGATGTAGGGGCCACTGGTGACTTCCTCACGGGTCCGGCTGCTGACATGCGTGCACTGGATTGCCTGTACCGTACAAAGCATCACAACACGACGTATCGTCCAATAAGTAGCATCTACCTGTCCCTGGTCTTCCGTGCCAGACAGCTGGACGAGCCGTTCTCGAGCCCATGACTGAGCGCTGGCCCTCGAGAGAGCAAGGCGGGATTCAGACGTTTCAGAGGGTGTGAATCTGGTCGAAGTCGTGCACGCGAGAACACCGCCGAGTAACTCTTGCTACAGTGCGTCGACCAGAGTGCTATCGTAAGCAATCCCCGCTCCCACACCGGATCGACGATTCGGCTGAAACTGAGAGGAAACAGACCACAAAGAGGGCTTAACCAGGAATAACCAGAGAATTCGGAGATCCACTCATCGACACTTGACGGTCCCGAGCTACTCCGAGAAGTCCATAGGTGCACTCTGCAAAGTGCCGGCTTGCGGTGACAGAAGGGAGCTCTTGCGGCCCCTGCTTGGGGCCACCAAAATCGTAGAAGAGGCGCATGCCATCATCCGCGCCTTTCAGTTTCTGGACCAGGACCTGCCAAAAGTCCTACAAGCGCAAAAAAAGGCAACCGAGTAGGTTACCATAACTTCATTGTCATCAGGGTTGATGCTGATAGGCAGTATCCCACCACCGGAATATGAGAGCACCTCTCCAGAACCCAGCGGGCGGTATCTGAAGGGTGCCACTGGTACGAGACTGGAGCAGACAGTTCTAACCTTTTCGGTGGTATCAGTTTCTTCACGGTACTAGCAACCTGGCCGTATGATAGGTCGTAGCCGACAGCAACTTCAACAGCATCGTCCGACATAACGACAGATTGAACTGGATAGTAGACGAAGCACATATTGCAACGGCCTTGCATATCGGGTCTCCGCCTCGCCCAAGAGCAGCTAGGCTGCCGCCTCGCCGCAAAACATGACGATCCCTCCCAGCGTCATTAGCAAGCCCAACACTGGCCCAACAGCAAAGGAGGATTCACTCCCATGATTGGATTCAACTGCATGGCCTGGTAAAATGGCTTTTACACCAAACTCTGCCAGAGATTCTCAGAATGCTCAGGCGTGGCTTCAACGCTCAAAGCGAAGCCGTCGTCAGGAATGCTACACTCGTCCAGGGAAAAGAGGGGTCGTCTCGGAGCCTTCGGTGTCCCTAAAGGACAAGCCACTCGATAGCGGGCATCCGTGCTTGGCATTGAGAAGCTACCTGCGCCACTGCCGGGGGGCGAAACATCGACAATGTCTCGCAGTGCATCCGCTACGTCCATCCTTGAGCCGGCCAGCAGGACTTCGAATGGCGAATGACTAGGCGACATACCAGGTGAACTCACAAGACGCCTTTTACGATAGCGTCCTCCCCTACCTTCGATCAGCATTGGCCTGGTCGGCTACATATCCTTTACTCAAACCAAAGCGTTGCAGATCGGTGTGGCTGTTACCGTGGGCATGCCACCGATGCTGACAGGAATTAGTCAATCACTCCCTCGGTACTCATAGGATCACCTCCTCGCCAAGTAGCCTTCCAGAAGCATGTATACTCTCGCGAGCATCGGCCAACAGGCTCTGCCAGCTGTAGTCGGTGAATGAGCTTCGATTGAAGCTCCTCGGCAATGGAGGGTTCGACCAGCCACCTGATGGACCACCGTGGGCGACATCCTCCTCATCGAGCTGAATCGATTGCATCACCCTCAGCCATACTTCCGGTCAATTGACAACGTCGGTGCACTGTCAAAAGTCGTGCAATTCACAACCTCCAGCGACACACGGATTCGTAGTGAATGTCTTCCAGCGATTTTGAGTGCCGAATACCGCTCCCGAACGCTCGACTCACCCGAGAAAGATAGTACACTATGTGCTGTTGGTCGAGCCCCTCTATACTTGTGCGAGTAAGCACTACGGTGCCTGCAGGACGACCGTAAGATCATTTAGACCCCGTAGATTCCTACCAAAGGGCTGTAGCCTCCTCGCACTTGCCCCTAAAGTTGTGGCTCTTCACACAGCTCGTGTTGAGCTCCCGCTCTCGCAAGGGATCATAGTATATTCCCGGCCCTCGGGCACATGAAGTCTGAGGAACGTGCAAATACCTTGCCCAGCCCCGCGGGCTTGCCGCTATCCGATACACAAACTATGCCGTTCTACGACCACGGACTCGTTAACCCGAGAGTGAGGCCTCGGGCAACTCGATATCCGGGCGTCTCCGACTCTTGTGAGAGTTTCACGATGAGACTTCCGCAAGAACGACAGAACAAGATATCAGGTCGAGCCTACCCGCAGATCTTCCCCGCCCCGCCGCACCAACACTTTGCCAGTCCGGTCCATTGTGTGCACTATCCAGGAGTCCCTGTCGCCAGTCGACATACTCCATAGACTTGAAGGTGTCCCTGACTTGGCCTATAGATCCCATACTTCAGTTATGACCTACGACTCAGCCGCAGGGACTGCTCCAGCTGTGTAACACTCCGCGACAGAGCGCCCTTCGACGTTGGCCAGCCTTGACTGTTTTCTCCACGCACCCGGCGTGATGGCGAAACTGAACGGATTGCGCTGTGAAATCGCTGCGCGGAGGCAAGATGGCCAACCTTCAAAAAGCCAATCGGCGCTTTCCCGGCAGCCGATGTAGGAGACTTCAGGAGACAAGGGTGGCTCAAAGCAGCTCTTCGACTCTGATAAGCAGAAGTGAATGTTGAGATAGCTCGAACCAGCCGATGAGACGAGCGAGGTAGGAGGGGGCGGCAACCGTCGTATGCAAGCACGGTTCCTTACCGTATGTTCCCGGGCCAGGCACCAGGCTAGACAGCCTGGGAGAGTCGAATCGCCTCCCAGTGCTGAACATGCGTCACAAAGGCCACAATTGTTTCGAAGTAACGGAGCCCAACTGTAAACCTAGCGACACTTTCTCGTTAATTGACCACCAAACACGAACAATCTATGAGAAAATGGCACCCGGGCCGAGCCGCAACAGCCTAGAAGATCTTCATGTGATCAAAGCATGCTTTTCTGAGCAATGTTGCACAGCAGTCTCAGGCCGATCCCTCGCTTCGGTACCATGAACCTGTGCGGAGCAGGACTCAACCCAGGATCCTCCATAAACAACTTAGAGACGAGCGAGTGAACTCGGGCCATGCCGTGAGGCGCCGGAAGGTCTCGATCGTGGTATCATGGACGCGGTAGGTTCACGACGAGTCCTCTCGCGTGATGCGGTAGGACATGTGGCGGGGCTGACATGGCTCGGTATCTCATCCCATGAAGGCCTTGAGCAGCGGCTAGCTTCACTGTCTATCGCGCAGCCTCCTATTCCCTCTACTACTGAGTCTCCCAGAACTCACGACAGCTCAGGTCCATCGGGCCTCAGCCTGCTCCCCAGTCAGAACAGTGAGAACTCCGAGACTGGCTCCTCATAGTTGAGGTACAGCCGCGTCAAGCCATGAATGACTGCCTCCATGTACCTCGAAACGCGCCGAATCAGCCTGGCGGGTCGAATGGTTCCGATGGATGCTCAATCCTACTCGAAATGTACAGTTTCTCTCTCGAGCATCCAAGTGTCACGACAGTATTAACCTAAGTCTCTCCCAACAAAACCTGCATAGCAAAAGGGACCTCATATGTCCCAGCGACGAATCCGAATCGGACAAACCCCGAATCGAGTGAGGCGCGCACGACCACTCAGGCTAGTGATCGGAGTGATCCAAGACAGACCGGAGTAGAATCCCTCTCCCCCAACGGTGCCCAAGAGTGCACTACTCGATTATGATGTCCTGTTTCTTAACACTGCATTCCGGCAAGACATCAACAGCACCCAGTCCAAGGAGTGCAGCGCTCAAGTGTTGCAAGAGCTCCTCACTTCTTCCAGTACACGGCTGAGCACCATCAACTTTGGCAGGAAGTGCGAACTGACGGCTTGACCATTGAAAAGAGAAGGAAGCCGAAGAGAGCAAATGCTAGTATCCGATGAGCTCCGATTGGAATGATGCCGCCTTGGAACTGAACGACCGGTAGAAATTCTATTACATCTTGAGAGTTTTTAGAAGTTTAGGCCCGGTACGTGTCGTCGCAGGAATCCCGCACTCCCACCATCAAACATACAACAAGCTCCCACAGGAAAGAACATCGGAGTAGCGCAAGAACCACAACACGGCTGGTAGCACTGACTTGCGTAGGGAAACGTCGAAACGCTGGTTGCCAAACAGTAACAGCAAAATTACGGATAAGACAGAGGACACTAGTCCTTGACGATAGAATCCAGCACGGCCTGATTGACCATGGCCCAGACTTCCCTCTCAGGGGAGGACAAAGTTTCCCGACCTTTGAGCGCGTCCAGCTCTACTATACAAAGACACCCCACGGTCTTAGCACCAGCATCTGAGGAGAAAACTGTGAGCACACACACGGTCTTTGACGGTCACCTTCGACAAGAGAGGCAGCAGCCCTCATTGTACCACCAGTGGCGAGGAGGTCGTCCATTATGATGACCCTATCACCCTCCTTGAGAGCACCATCCTGTATCTCCATCGTGTCCCCAGTCTCGTACCTGAGGACGTGTTGACGGTCGCCTCATCTCTTCTCTTCCACGGCACCCGACCGCAATTAAATATTACTCTTTGGCGTAAGTGGAGCGATGAGAGCATCCCGGCATCTTCCCAGCCTTCCTGGCCATCACCATTGGCACACCGAGTCTTAAAGCAATAGGGGCCGCAAGGAGGAATCCTCGAGCATCGATTCCAACTATGGCAGTAGGCCGCAGGGACCTGCAACACACGCCTTCTATCCGGCCTATACTCAGCCCTTACGAGCGATCAAAGCTCAATTTATGCTACCGCGCCAACGCAAACCTTATTTCCATACCACTCCTCGCCATACTCCCCGCCATAGTACCTTGACTTAGCCTCTAGGAGACATATGGCCTCCTGGAAGTCATCAGGCTTGGACAACAGGCCCTGTATGTCGTAGAACTTCTCGATGCCTTTGAACGGGACGCACGGTAAGGCCCGGGCTATCCGCTGAAGCTGTGTGAAGCTCACAGGGTTGCTCATTGCTGGACGAGATCAGTCGAGGAAGACGTGACGCTACGTCGTAGACATCTTGCCTTCTTGTACAATCTTGAAATTCCTCAACGCTTCTGCGCAGATTGACCAAACGCCTGCTTCTGACCAGTATGGTACAATTAAACTCATCCTTCAGCGAAGCACGGTTCGCCAAGTGGAGGGCCGGCTGGGGATTCGGGAAGGCTAGCCGGGACTACCTCAACGACCCCAGTATCGTGCGAACGGGTACCGCAGAGCACCGCGGACCGGGCGGCGAGGAATGTCCAACCTTGCAGGCCGGTTTACACCGAGTGGGGACCTCTACTACGGCTCCAACGCCTTTTGGAGAGGCAACTTGGAACAGGACAGAGCCGCTGGCATCGGTATAGGAGACAGGCCCGACTACGGCAAGGCAAAGTGAGGACAGTCTCTCCAGCCACTTTGAGAATGCCTCGTCCGCTGTCAGGGGCGACTACATAGCATCACCGGACTCCTACGACCCATCCAAGCACTTCACGAGGCGCTCAGTGATATACACTAACATGAAACTCAAGCCAAGGTTCCCCAATCCCGAAGAAAGGTCACAGGCAGACACATTATGAACCATTCTCGAGAACGGGCGTTGCTGTCAGGTACCGACACTCCCTGGCTGCTGGGCCTGGGCCTGCTGCCTACGATACACGGTAAGGCTTGTCGTATCGATTATCCACAGCTACTCTCTCCGATTGTGAACCTATACTCACCCCCGGCTTCGAATACATGATTGGAGGGCTTGGTAGGGTTACTCGCTATGGTGTTGTTTTTGTCAGGGTCGAGCCTGGACACCTGTGCCCAAAGATAACAATCCAAACACGTAAACTGGACACTAAGCTGTTCAAGGAGGAGATGTTTAAGCCAGGACCAGATCAGTAGGAGGTAGCCATCCACCCTCCACCGCAGGGGCTGATGATAGATACAACACACGACAGCATCCAGGGGCCAGCATGAGATTGATAACTCTCACTGGGAGGGAGAAGGCACAGGTGAGGCATGAGGCCTGTCTGGATGACTAAGGAATACTGCTGCAGGATGACATACGGCAAAAGGGCCCCGGGCCTGGCCAATACAACCTAAGGGATGGTGACTTTGACAAGTTCAACTTGGAGCCGGTCGGCTGGAAGTGAGCAACACTTCTGATCCCCGTGGACAAGAAGGCTCTCCTCCCAGTCCACCCTGGGTGGCTGAGCTGAATGAGATGAAAGCTCAGCAGTCGATCCGGCGAGGGTCCTCTAAGAGCGTCCTAACGACAAGTTGATTCATTTGCACCATATCATGCTGTAGACCCGCAGCCGTCATCAAACTGTTGATTGTCGAGTTAGCAGGCAAGTACAAAAGTGTCACAGCAACCCTCATGAGCATCATTTTAACTAACGCAAGCTTCGATGTCTGATAGGAGACGCTACATACCGCATCAGCAATATTCATGACACACTGGATTGCTCCCGTAGGGACCGGAGGAAATCTCTCATTTCGGTTTTCAGCCCGTCCTTCACCGCCTCCATCACTTCCGGCACGTCCTCAATCCCAGCTGCACCGCCCTTCTCAGCTTCACCACTAGCCACACACTCACAAGACACTCCACAGTCGTCATTCACGACATCCTCACGACCACCCTTGTCGTCTACCCTTGGCGGCGGGTCGAAATGGAGTTCACCCGGCTCCTGCTGGAAAATCGCGTCACCCTGTGGTCCCAGCCACTGGTGGTCATCCTGAGGTGCGCCCTCGTCATCACCATCATCACAGCCATCCACGGCCTCATGGAGATCTGGTTCGGGGAGGTTCAGTTCTTCTCGCCTCTGACGTTGTATCTGTCGCAGGCCCGTCACCAGCTGGGCCATCGCACGTTGCTTTTCCACTAAGTACCTGAAACCACCCGTACTGCAAGGCTGGCGTTTGAATGACAACTCGGTGGTCCTGAAGCCAATGGTAACGCCAGAAACTCTAACCGAGGTCTGGTAAGCGCGTCGTGGGCAGAGTCTGGAACTTACGCCCTCCGAGCACGGTTCTCAGCATCCGTTCCCCCCTTGACAAAGGCCTCTGCCCCGGCCCTCTCCTCCCTAGTAACAGGGCTCTTGTCGATGTATGTAAGGGTGGGTAGGGCCGCGATGACCCGCCGTCTGTAGTGCCGCATCTGCCGGACATACGGGTTACCTGCCAACCTCAGAGTCGTCGCTCGCCGACCGTCCCACACCAACCATGGGCGTAAAAGTCGTTCAATTTGGGACAGCAAGTTTGCAGAAACTTGATCAGCTCCGCTCCGCTCTCGGACCCCTCGCCCGATGCTTCAAGGAGATTGTAGCTGATGTCAAGGCTCAGTAGCCATGGAATCTGAATCATGCATGCTCGACCTCAAGATACCATCCCCACCTTTAAAAGGCCTTGACCGAGGTCGGACTCAAAGTCGCTTATGTGGTTGTTAGCGACAATGAGCGTCTTCAGACTGGTCAGCTCTTCAAGGTTCCGCACGGTACGAATACGATTGTTGCTCTGAGATCGATACCTCCGCTGAGGTCCTTGCCGGCCAGCCTCACGAGATTAAGATACTCAAGATTTTTGCATGCCTGCAAGCCTTCAATCTGAGTGAGTCCATTGTTATTGAGGTAGAGCATCCTTAGACGTGACAGACACTCTAGCCCTTCGATACGATGCAGCTGGTTGCTCATCAAAAACAGGGAGTGTATGCCTGAGTATCTGCAAAACTTCAAGAGTGAGAGTCTTAGTGCGCGGGAAGGGCCCTACGGCTCCAGGCCGCCAATCGAGGTGAAGCCACACATTTGCAGGTAAAGGCAGTCGTTAAGATGAGGGGTCTCATACTGGCCTCTTTCCTAACAGCTGCTGTCCATCAGAGCCACAGGGTTGGAAGGGCTCACGCTGCAGACTTTCCGAATAGCAGCCACACACATCGGTCTTGGCTCGCCGATGGTCCAGTGCCTGCAATTGTCCAAATCCGCCACTCTGGGGTCCACTTCCCTCTCCAAATCTGAACGACAGAGCTCAGCAGAGCTAGCCTGAAGATTCATGAGGCTCCGTCCGTGTCACCACCTCCGCGCTCACTGCTAGCGCTCTCCGCTTTAGTACTGGTGTCACCCGGCAAGCTATGAGGCGCTGGAGCGCTGGGCACGCTGGACGTATTCGATGTCTCAGAGTTCTGGTCCCATGAACGGTCCCCGTCGGGTAGCATGGGCATAGTAAACAGTGGTAGCCGTCTGTATCGTAACAATGCTACGCAACACCTTCATCACAATACCGTGCGTATCGGCGGCCACGTCCCTCAGGACGACAAGCGAGCAGACCTCACGCGTGGTTGCGGCTCTGCTAAGTGGAAACGTATCTTTCTCTCCGGCTGAGACGAGGCTTTAGCGTTGATACTCGTCTCGGAGGGCTACTCGCGGGACCCATCCGGGGATCATCATTGGCGGGGTCGCCGACATGCACACTGAGGCATTCTCGCTAGTCAGGTGGAAGAGGGCGCAGCCAGCCAACTGGCGCCAACCTCTTTCACAGCATGGATGTCGCTACGAGTGTGATCGGCAGTAATCGTGGCCAATGTGCATCAGCGAGCCCATGGTGCCCGGGAACTTAGCCGCTGCGCGGGTCAACGGTCGAACGACGGCCTTCCAAGTGCAAAGAGAGACTACCATTGACGGGAGAGCCTACGATACCGCAAAAGCCGCGCGGATGCCACTGACCACAACCTGCATCGGATGACTGAGTGTTTGCAACAGAGGCCATCTGGTACAGCCACAGTTACCTTTCTGAAGAAAGAGGATTCCTGCAGTAATGTGGTAGAATGGGCAATAGCTTCCTCTGCTGTGAGACTCGGGTGAACACAACAACTGAGTGGCTACACACAACGATGAGCACAATAACAACAAAACGTCCTCTCTCAGGCATGATTACGTCGTCCACCGCTAATAACATGGAAATAAACAAATTGATAAATAGTGGTAACGAACTTCTTACGCATCCGAACCCGACATTTATGCGGGAGTCACACGAATTACACCTTTCTTTGTCCGGGATTTCCGGTCCTCGAGATGAGCAGCGCTCACGGCCTTGTCGAAGTCTCTCTTATAGATGCCACAAATTCTATTATAAGTCTTGTACTTTTGCTTGATTTCACGGAGGACAGCTGAGCAGAGACTCACAAACCTGTTTATCACATCCTGCCCGGCATCGGTCTCCCAGTCGTAGAACGTCTCGAATAGATAAGCTACAGCGGGTCTGAAATTCTTCCTCTTAACAGCCGCATACAACTCATCTCTTGCACGCCTGAACGTGTCTTGCTGTAGTTTTCTTAGGGGATCCAGTCCAGTGTCATTAAGAGGACCTCCGACAAATTCGTACGTGGGGTCAATAGCTGGGTAATTAGGACTGTAAGACTCGAGAGCAGTACTGCCGGCGTAACTACACCACGGAAAACGAAGTCGTTGGGGCGAGCATACCGCGAGGTTCCTGCGTCAACATCTTCTCCTGCGACCTACCTCGCCATGAACGCATGCCGCTTGCGAGTTGTGGGACAGTAAATGGCATGCGTTCGCACGATATCGGCCTCAACGTAGATGTCCAGAGATGCATACTCCTCAGTGGAAGTTTTGTCGTTGTTGAAGTAACAACGAGTAGCATTTCGTGCAACGTCGAAGAACGACGGAATGCGCGGTGGGAAATCCTGAAAATGGGCGCAATGGAAACTGCCAGACGGAATAGACTGGAGCTTGATCATTCGGTCCATGATCCTCTCAAGAGCGAACCACACAAAGCGTCGAAGATACCTTGTCACTTCTACCACCGGCATGATGATGAAGAGCGCCTACAACCGACGACGTTCTTACATCAGAAGGAGCTTTTGAAGCGCCTTTGGTCGCTATGGCGAGGGGTAGGCTTGAAAACAGCACAGCAGCCATTGACCCTCTCATGATGAGCTTTTCAGGTACGCCTCAAACACTGCGATGAAACAGTTGACACGAATCGTCACCACGCTCCATTCTTCACAACGCACGACAATCTTTGCCTCTTTTAGCGCATTCCAAACGAGGAGTCTTGGTGAGTGGTCGCATGCGTTGCTGTGATCGTCCTAAACATTCTTCCCTTGCCTGTCACGAAACTAGACCCGGTTGGTCAAGGCGAATCTTCGGCGAATAACCCACATTCCACTGGGGCACCTGTTGTAGTTCGCAGCGTTACGAGCGAGAGGCGCAGGAGCACGACGATTTCCCCATAATCGCAGTGCGTGCTGAACACGTTAGCAGGCGATCCCGTCATCGCCCCTTGAAACCGGGGCTTCCGCGTTCTCAAATTCAAACCTTTCTACCAACACCCAGGGATGCCGTCCCCATCCCTGTACCATCCCGAAGGCCTGCACGGAAACAAAGCAGGAATTTTCAAGTGTTTCGGCAGCATTCTAAGGCTTCCCGTACACCCTTTCACGCTCCCTGCAGGTGAACACAGCAGCTGAGTAGGCGCGCAAGACGACAACAATGGCACATCCACCTCGTGGCATGCTTACATCCACCGTCAATGAAATGGAAACAACATATTAACAGATAGCAAGATTTATGAAAATCCGTCACCCATGATTGTTGAAGCACCATTCTAAGGGGGCCTACAGGGGTTCTATCATGGCATGATCACTATAGAACCATCAGTGAGAGGCAATAACTGGAGGCGTGAGAACCGCACGGAGGGCTTCCTTAAAGGCGCGTTCATACTCACCGCACAGTCCCTTGTAAGATTTGAGCAATTGCTTGATTGCCTCTCGCACAGTCGAGCAAAATTCCTTGAAATTGTCTATTACAACTTTCTCACTTCCTGGCCTACTTTCTCTATTCCTCTCGAAGAGGAGGGGGTAGTCAGGATCATATGTAATCCTCTCAACAGCCCGTTGCATTTTGAGGGGCCAATGCAGCTGACTTCACCTTCTGAGTGGATCCAAACCCTTGCCGTAGGGAGGATCTCGCCGAAATTCGAACAGAGGTGGGAAGGGGTAATCGGGCATATGCATCCTGAGCCCACTGTACCCCTCGTAGCTAAGAAGCAAAACTGAAGCGCGCACTCCTAGTACACAAGCCCACCTCGCTGTGAACGTCTTTCTATGAGGATTCCTGGGACACCATATGTGGCGAGTTTTGACGGTATTATTCTCTGTGACGAAGACATCCAACGCCCTGTACCCGTTTGTCGCAGCCGAACTGGAGACGTAGGAGCAATGAGCCGTTTTGCCGGGATGTTGAAGTAGGACGGATTCCGCACTGGGAACGAAAAAATCAAAGAAAAAGGTGTGCTCCGGGGATCGAACCTGGGCCTTCGGATAGACGTGTTGAACTGTCGCGAAACCATCTTAAGATGTCGGACCTGCAGCCTTGTGATGCACGGTTGGGCAGGTAGGACAACACAGTGAATTGTGGTTAGCGCAATAGAGGCCTCAACAACATTTCCTTCTATCGTAGGCCGGGAACCACTCTATTAGAATTGAATACTACAGTACTACTAGCGCACATTTGATGATGCCTGGCTGGCAACGGGTAGACACGACCGTTGCAACCAGTAGGGGTGATAGTAGTGGTCGCGTAGTAGTGAAAGGAGAATTGTTAGTCCAGCTCCGCGTGCTCTACCATGTAACCTAGGTCCACCAGTCCTTCAATATGAGTTCGTCCGACTTCTCTGTTTTGGCCGTAGTGCTGCATCGTAGCAGCTCTCATCATTATCTCACCGTCAAGTTCCTCTTCCCGTTTTACCTCACCGTATGCTATCATCCTTCTCCAGTACACTTGGTCGGTCCATTCTTCGACCTCTTGCCGTCCGGGCCACCCCGCGATTCCTAGCTGCAGCCGCGCCGTCCCAACGATGGTTCTCTGAAGTAGCAGCAGCAGCCCAGGCTGCGGTCTCCGGCAACGGAAACCTCACATTGAAGCCCGCCGGCGTTCAGGTAACTGTATGGCTTCTTACGAGGTATCAGTGATCACACGGGGCTGTTATCCTTTCAGCACATCATAGATGTTAGCAAAAAGCGTAACATCCCCACAGCTCTCAGGCTAACCGTCGACTCCGGTGGATGCGGAGGCTTCCAGTAAGTTGAGTTCGTCGGTCTATCAAAGTTTGCCAAGGGGCAAGGTATGGCGGGCCTCTCAGATACTATTTCGACCTCGTTCCGGCGGGCTCAGCGACTGCAACAGACACTAAGGTGGAGGCTGATGATGGGTCTGTCGTGATGCTAGTAGACGCATTGGTAGTAGAGGGAAGGGTAGAGATTCACGCCACTGTGTCGGCCCTTCGCCCTGGCCCCTTCGTAAATCCCTTTGCTCCCTCACGGTGCTCCTTTCTCAGTCTGAATCCTATCTCGATCACTGCAAGGTGGACTTTGTTGAGGAGATGATCGGATCGAAGTTCGTGGTAATATACGGCACAACTGGGCCCTCCTGCTATGCTACCCTCGGCATCATTTCAGGTTAGTGAGAACAAGTTGGCCGAGTCAGCCTGCTCCTGCGGTGCAAGCTTCAATGTAGGCTTCTGAGTCTACTTTACTGCAGCCGGCAGTGAGGCCTTTGTTGTATTACCACCCGATAGTATCATTAACCGTGCATCAATTTTTACACTGTACCAGACAGTAGGAAGTGGCATACAAGCTTTGCGTTAGTGCTCAGCTCGATCAACGATGCGGCAGGAGCGTGGTGACTGCTGCCAGAGCAATATCGCCTACCACTAGTTTTCTTGGGCTCTTCATAACTCGACCGCCGGTTGCCGCAATAGACCGTAGGCTTCCGTTGTCGAGCTCCAGCTGGAGGCCTCGTGTTTTGATCATGAATCTCCCGTGCTGATTCTAGCACACTACGTTCAGCGAGTACAGGCAAGTCCCTTATAGTTCTCTTCATGGGCCCTCCGCAGGTACTATGAGGTGCTGTGAAATTATTGCAGCTACCTTTGGTGGAGGCACTACTGACATTACCAGGTAGTAAGCTATGCGGATGCGCTCGATGTATCAGGATTTTGATGTAGTGAAGGGCCAAGTGCCAGGGCGATGGTGATTGTCCATCACGTAGCAGTACCTGTGTGTACAGCCCCATACCTGCCCTTAATCGGCCCTGTTATCGGATCCCTTTTTTTCGTTGAGACATCCGTGAGACAGCGATTATCAACTCCAGCTCAGTTCGAACCATCCGGTTTACCCCACCCTAGTGTTCAGCTGGGGGTTGGCGGTCATCATTCTATGGAAGCAGCTCGGTCACCACCATGCGGTCACTGGCCGAGCGGCAGGCCTGGCGCTCACTTGCAGTATGGTGAGATCATCTCGCTCTTCTGTCTTACAGATAAGCCCGTGTGCCGTATTGCTGAGCAAGACTCACCTGTGCCACTGATGAGGTACAATGCGCGGCAAGTACCAGAGTACTCTCACTTTTGCATGTTGCATCTTTTCGTTTCGTTACGGACGGTATGGGATGCTTGAAGTCACAGCGACCACTCTCTATTAAGACTTGAATGAACACGACAGGTGAGTGGCAGCACACAACATGAACAACTTGCTTGCAATGAAAGTCATCTCGCTCCTAGACCTCGGTCTCTCCCCGTCGCCGTCTGACCATCGTACGACCACCGTCGACTCTCTCGGACTCCCATTCCGCGCGGTCTGCAAAATCGGCTGCTTCCTTGAAGACCGTGTCAAACTCCCAGCACAGTTCATCGAAGGTACCAAGCTCTCTCTGGATAGCCAACCCCACTACGGAACATACTTTCCTGAACTTCTTAATGATGCCCTTCTTTTCTTTTGTCTGGTCTTTGTAAAGTCTCTCTGCAAGGAGGTTGAATAGTGTTGGATACGCTGGGACTGTTCGTCGTGCTGCGCTTCTGATAGCCGCAGATCTCACATTATCGACAGCGGTGTAGAGACTCTCTCTTTCATAATGGAATTTCGATTGATCGAGCTCGGTGAGTGGATCCAAACCGGTATTCGAGGGGGGGGACCGTGAGGGTACACGAACAAGGGTTCGCAGGCTGGGTACTCAGGCCGGCACGCCTCCGGGAGGCCACCATTCTTCGAGGAACTAAAACAACAGAAGGCAGTATACTGGCGCGGGACCTTGCCATCGAGTGGGATCAATCCTCCCTTACACACCGTGCCTTGAACGCTTTCCTGTTACTATTCCTCGAGCATCCGAGGACGTGCGTTCGTACGGCGTCGTCCATGACTTTAAATTCCAGTAGCTTGGATCTCTCTGTGGCGGCTAGATTGTTGGTGACGACGCAATGCGTGGTGGTCGTTCGGAAGTTGAAGTACGCTGGAGCTTGCTCAGGGTAATCCTAAGACTGTGAGTTGGCAGAAGGTACGATAACGGCTGTGTATTAGTGTGTACTTCCAAGACGCTGCGAGCCACGCAAACGAATCATCCTTTCACTACCCCGGCTGCGAGATACCGGCATCAGTGAGTAATATAACGTCAAGAGAGTAGGGCTGTATAATTACACGTATCACCATGTTATGGAGGGGTGAGTTTGACAGCCAAGTTAAGGCGTCGGATGGCGCCGCGAAGGAGAACTGTGCAGGCATACCTTGGATTCCAAGGCTTGGAAACTGCATTGACTCACCCTCAGTCCCGAATTAGTTGAACTCATATTGTTCAACTCATCTGTCTACTGCAGATGATATCTTTATAGTGATGTGTCATCACTCTCCCGACAATTCGTGGAGTGATCGTGCGCCGAGTGCTGGTGACGAGATTGGGGCGCGTGAGATAATTTGATGAGAGATGATGAAGGTTGATGAGGATCTCGTCTACGCCCTGGGTTGCCTTTTCCCGGAGCTTGAAGTTTCGTCATCTGGCTGAAAGAGCATGGCTGACTACGTCGGTGCTCTTCGTTTGTCCGTCCGCTGTCTCCGTGCGAGTAGTCCTGTACATAACGCCGTACGAGTTGATGGGGAGTAACAAAATTGAATTGGGGCTGTAATGGAGTTGCCGACATGACCGTGGAAGATACTTATGTTACTACTAACAGTGTTGCGAGTATCCGAAGCGCGGTCGTCCAAGGAGTATTGTACCAAGTTTCGGAGGTGAGACTTTCCCTTCTGAACTACTCGATTTTCCCCAGGAAAAACGGTCATAGGCCAGGGCTGGCATTGAGCTGAAACTCACCTCTCACAGATATCGATCAAGGTGGCTGTTGAGCTGGGGCGTGAAGGGCGTCAATCCCATAGTTATCTTTCCTTCTCTCGTCTTATTTCTATTATGTACCTCCAATACATCGCCTTAACGGCCGGCCTGGCGGCTGCTGCAGCAGCGACGACCGATGCCGATGTGCTGCACGATCTGAATGACCGGTTCAACCTGGGCAAGCCCACCGACGATATGGGCGAGGCTGGAGTTCTACTGCATCACTTCAGCAAGTCCCATGCTGGTCTCCTCGGCGAGCCCTGGCGTCCATACACTCACGAGGAGTGTGCGCTGTACAACTACCCTCGGTGTAACACTACGGCTGACCGCTCCTGCGCCTACATCTCGAACAACCGCCGAAGAAACTATGAGGACGGCAACATCATCGTATTCTCTGTGGACATCGGCGGCATCATCTACAACCCGTACAAGAACAAGGCCATGTGCGTTTACTCGGAGGATGCCGGCTCGGATGACCGCACCAACCGCGGCTGCGGCTGCCATCAGAACGATCCCGACTGCCTGGCGAGAGGCACTAATAATTCGTGCGTATTGGATCTCAAGGCTGGGGTGAAGGACCTTGATGTCTGCTGGTGGGGTCCGGAGAACCTCAAGAAAATGATGCATTTGCAGTCCTTCTCAATGTACAATGAAGTTGTCTTGGACACCGACCCCTGGCTTGGTAACTTGCCGCACAGCATCGACGCCTTCTTTTACATACCAGGAGCGGCCCAGCTTTGCGACACTTTAGATGCCTATGACACGTTCAAAGCGAAGTACCCCGACGCCAACGTCCCGCTGGTTGAGTTGGACATTGGTGCAGAGGAGTCGCCATTCACCTTGTCCAACTACTCGTCGCCGGCAGACGCTAGCTGTCCTGTTCACAAAACGGAGCCTTCTTCTGCGAAAGAGAGCTCTCTGTCTATCACCATCATCTTAGCCTCTATAACCCTCGTTATTCTAGGCTATCTGTAATTATAGTGCTACTCGCACAACGGCCAGGTTCGGCTGTTCAACGTGAGATTTGTACACAACGTTTGTGTGTTCCTATATCAGAGAGATATTCACCTTCCCTCCCACGGCAACGTCCGTAATGTTACTCAATGTACCCGCCGAGCGGACGTATTGTGTTCGGTAGTGTGGATAGTCGCCTCACAGAACCAGATAGGGTGTGTGAACACACGACCGTCCTCCAGATGCGAAGTCAATCGACAGCGTATTCACTCGAAGATTATCTGAACTAAGAACTCAGTCGCCCGCACGAACTCGGGACAAATTACGACTCAACTAGCTGATGACAGCTGTATCCTCCCGTACGTTGGCCTCGACGAATCCAGCGACAGTTGTGTAGTCACTCGAGCGGTTCCAGCTGGTGGTGAGTGCTCACAGTTAATAACAGCATGGGACGGAGCTAGATCCTCGTAAGCTTTACGCCGCCTTCCTGGGCGGAACTGCATTCTTACACCTACCCAGGGGCAAACCAAAAGTAGGTTAGCGCATTCAAGCAAATCCCGAGCCTCATCGGCGATGAGTCATCGCCGGTCTATCATGCTATCTTCCGCTCACTTGCTCGCGTAAACGGTGATGCCTACGTACAATCACAGAGGTTCGAAGGCCTGTTCTGGCACTTAATATGCTACTGCCCCCGGCACAGGTGTCCCTACGCACACAAACGTGCTCGCCTCTGTCTTCTTTCTCCAACGCGGTGAGAGACTCCTCAGGTAAAACGTGACATACACGTATGCGCGAGGGTGGCGCGGCGTCGTACCGAGTTCATCGAATCATCTTTCTTGAGATCTCCCTTCGTCTCTCAACGACATTCGTAATCTCTTCCGACGTTTCCCTGGGATTGGATGGATATTAACTATGAACGACGACAGCGAGAACGTACACAAAAATTTGTGTTGGAGACAGTAGCTAATCACGCTCCCAAGTCTCCGGTCTGTGACTCTGTCGGCCATCCAATACGCAGGCTTGTTTGGTTGAGTTTCGATGGAATTGGGATGGGAGTAAGTGACGTGAAAGCGAACAATGGAAAGGTCTGTAAGTCGCGAAGCAGCAACGCTACAGTCTGCCGTTACTCCCCTTTCTCATGTCTCGTTTCTTACTCTGCACTGCCTTTGCCACCATCACCGTCCAAAGTAGAACGGTTCTCGACGATGTCAACGAGAGGTTCATGAAGGGTCATCCGACCGATGACGTCACTGCTTCTGGTGTCATTCTCCACCATTTCAGCAATGCTCATGCTGTAGCCCTCGGCGAGCCCTGGAGGCCCTACACAGCAGAGGAGTGTGCACAGCACGACTACTTCGGCTGTGATACCACCGGAGACCGTGCCTGCACCCTCATCAGCAATAACCAGACCAGGAACGTTGAGGACGGAAGTATTCCGGTGTACTCAACCTCTGTGGGTGGTATTATTTTCAACCCCCAGAAGTCGACGGTTATGTGCGCGTACTCCCAGGATGGCGGTACCGACGACCGTTATAATCGGGGATGTGGATGCCATCATGGCGATACAACCTGTGAGCAGAGGCATACCAACAACTCCTGCGTCCTCGATGTCAAGGCTGGTGTCGATGACTACAACATGTGTTGGTGGGGAAAAGATGATTTGAAGCAGATCTTTGACCATCAAGAAGGCGTTTATAACGAAGTGGTGCTCGACGCCACGCCCTGGCTCAATAACCTTCCCGACAGCATCGAGGCATTCTTCTACGTCAAGGGCGCCGACAAGTTGAATGATACTATCGATGCGTACCACACTTTCCTCAACTCCTATCCCGATGCATGTGTCCCCTTACTGGAGATGGACATTCACGCAGATGATTCCCCCTTCTCATACAGTTCTCATATCAGTGACGGGAAGACCGACTGCGAGTCCACGATCAATTACTCCCCCTCTGACGAGGAAGAGTCGACAACGTCAGCTCCAACAACCTCTTCGCCCACGTCTTCCGCCAACAGTATCAGCGGTTTCCTACCCCTCGTAGTAACAGTTGGCTTCATCAGTACATTACTTGGTTGATCATTGATTCATATTAATACGGTTTCTCTCAACACGTCTTTACGGGTCAGCTTACAAAGTTCAGCTCAGCCCGTTGAGAGCCAACAGGTCACTGCTTTCGTCAGGGACCGTTCCGTTACCACTGGACTTAGTATTGTATCATTCCAAGATTTGCGTTGGTCACTATCGGGGAACTCAGAACTGTAATGCGGCTATCGAGTAGCGAGAACATGTTACAAGTACGTGTGGCATGGCAACAGCCTCAATAGAGCTCCATAATGAGATGCTGTATCATGAAGCTGATGAAGACGCTGAAGACAACAGCAGCATCGAAGAGGAGAAAAGCAGCGCGAGCGGCTCACCTCACTATGCTTAGCAAAGCAGACATACTCACGAATCGGTCGGGATAACCAAACTGAAACAGAGCCGTCCGAGGAGCGGGCAGAGGGCGAGTCGCTGACCTGGGCGCAAAGGTACATGATCATGGTGCTGGCGGGTGAGAGTACAGCAAGGACGAGTGTAGCTCGTGGCAGAGGGCCCATCGGTAACCACATCCATAACAAGCTCGCTACAACACCCATGAGCATGAGTCTGACACAGACAGCCGCGGTGACCATTCGCATAGCATGGACATCAGACGGCCGTATCTTAGCCGAGTAGACTCCGAGAAGAAGATACAAACAGGGCTTGAATGCCATGCCCAGGGTGTGCAGCGAGGCGGCCACCGGCTGTGGTGACGCTACACCGTAAAGATTGCAGAGGAGGCCTAGGACGAACGCTGGCAGGATAGGCTGCACCAGAACACTGAGCACGATGGGGCGCCAAGATACGGTCGATCTCCTCTTTCGTAGCGGTGGTAGATCTGTGTGCTGTAGGGCATCACCAACCTTATCAGTGCGCATCTCACGCATGGCATGCAGGCTGTCGTCGTCTAACTCTGGCAAGACGCCTCTGTCGCCACCACGAGGAGCGAAGTAAGCTGCGGTGGCCCAGAGGAGACCTTGGCAAATCCACACATTTCCACCGATGTCCCACAGCAAGCAAGCAGCCACTGACCGCTCGCCGAAGCGCGAGTCAGCTGCGAGACGAGGGTAGAGGAAACTGAGCAGTGCTCCCTGCGCGCTCATGCAAAGCCATCCACGAATCTGTCGATCGGCTACTCGAAGAAACAGCACCGCGGTGACCACCGCCATCACGGTGTGTGTGGCGAAGGAGTAGGCTGCGACCGGCAAGAGCGTGGTGTCGATTGGTGAGGCGCCCCACATGGACTGCAGCACGTAGCACGGTAAGAGGACGTTGAAGGTAGCCTTCCGCAGGGCAGTCGAATGATCTTCGTGCCATACAGGACAGTGGAGCTGCAGCCACAACCCCAAAGCGAGTATGGTAATCAACGTGACCAGAGGGGACTGCCAGAAGGTGTCAGAGTGGGGCCTGAAGTAGGGCCACTGGGCCTGCTAGGCACCTTCTCTTTGACCTACGCTCCGCCTGTTAACAAAACATTTCTCGGCACCGCGAAGACTGGGGGAGGGGGAGGCTGTATGAACTCGGCATCGAGGTCCTCCAGCCACTCTTCCTTCGGGTAGAACTTCATACCCGCCTACAACGGCATCACCCCATGAACACGATTAACGCAATAACGCTGAAGCGGTAGAGAAGGCTAGATCTCAATACCGTGGAAAGGCATCACCCCAATACAGCTAGGAGATCCACACAGACACTTCCGTCTCCCCTCTCCATCCGGCACTGCCGTACCGCTGCCATAGTCGAAGGTGATCTCCTCCCCCAAGGCGATGTCCCTCAGCGACATCAGTACCACCATAGGCAAGGCTCCTGGCCGCCGGGTAACGCAGGGCTCTGTATTACCACCACCACAGCGATGGTTAGCGAACCTGCCCAGCGACCCGAAGTAGCGGGCGTCGACGTGAGTCCAGACAGCCTCCAGAGGCCCTTGGAAATGTTCACACACGCTGAGCAGGTAGTTGTCCGGCAGACCATCCGCACTAGCCTCCCGCGCTCGACCTGTAGCCTCCCGCGTAGAGAGGAGTTCTCCAGCATAAAACGCTACTATCTTCCCTCTCCCGATCGACTTGGTCGCGAAGAGCCCCGAGCCCTTACCACCAGCATCCCTGACAGCAACGTCAAAGGCCTCGCTCCGTCGGCATTGGTCGCACCCTCCGCAATACACCAGCAGCCCCTTGCTCGGGTCAGTGTTACAGGGCGATCCTTCGGGTACAGTGAGCCACTGGAGATCCTCTTCACTTTCTGGAGAGACTAGATTCTCGAAGACATACGTAAAGCTCATAAAAACTGGCGGCACACATCCACCCGAGAATTGAGAAAAAAAATGAACCCAAGCACGACTGCAGCGAGAAAATCTGCCGCCCTCGTCACACTCATCGAGCATCGACTAGTTTCTCAAGCTGACTTCCCCGTCTGCTCCTTCGTCGACGCTTCTATCTTTCGCACCTTCTCCTCTAGACGGGCTTGTCTGACGGCGACGTCGTGAACAGCTGCGCGCACCTGTTTAGAGAATGTAGCAATGCCTGCCTCGTAGAAGATGTCAACACGAGAATAGTCTCCTCAACGCTCGCACTACAATTTTCCGCCGAGCTGGACCCCGAAGTTGACGCTGGCAGTTGTCACAGAAATTCACGTTCCCGGCACAGATTGTCCATCTCACAGCCGAAGCTGCCCCCCGCTCAGCCGAGGATAGCATCCAGGCACCCTTCGGCGTGTAGTGGATCCCGCACGCGACTATTTAATCGATCCAGAATCATCCTATAACTACGGAGAAGCTCTACGCAGTAAGCAATGAGGTGAGGAAAGGACCGGGGAAGACCCCTAAGGCACCTCGTCGGTACCTCTCCCTTGAGTACTCCAATGAAACCTCATTGGGCTCTGGGGCAAGTCCACGCCTAATACTTGCGCGGCACTAGCATCTCTCTCAAAATTGATCATTATTGTAGCTGCTGGAATCATCCCAGGAGGCGGGCACCGAAAGATGAAATTACACTTCGGGGAGATTCAGTTCGTTGGCCTCTCAGATTCTTCGGCACGGTACGGCTCGACGACTCCGCATTTGGCGAACTCTACCGGATCGTTTCGGCTGGTAGAGCTTTCCAGCGAAGTGTTCCGAATAAAGGAAGCCCTTCTCCGATGGCCAGGCCGCAACAGAGAAGAAGATCATCTCTCATCCCTCTGGTAAGATGGACTTCCGAATATCTCATCTTGTGACAAAGCACTGGCGTTCATCTAGCGCATCAGCCAAGCAGGGAATGCCGGAAAGGGTAAAGTTGAGTAGCCCACCTTCGGAAGACACGTCATTCTAGTGAGCAGCTGTGATATAATTCCAAGTAGACGCAATTCAAGCGTATAATAGCAGTCTATTCTAGGATGACCTCGCTCACTACTGCGGTAGCCTTTAAGCTGCCGTTTGTCTCGACGATTGTGCAAATCCACCGGAAATACGTGCCGCGGTTTACCGCGCTATTGCGAGATGTTCTCAATGACAACATTGGGAGGGAATGTGTAAGCTAGAGGGCTCGCGCTGGAGCTGCCATCAACTAGCGTCAACATCGGGTATCTCGCCCGAAAATGGGGAAAAACGGACGCATTGTAGAGAAGAACCTTCGCGAGGTCCTCAGCCACCACCCTCCTCCGCAAGAGGTATAGTTGAGAGGTTGGTGTCCCCATTGGCGGGTGCAGCTAGCGGCTAGTCCCCTAACCCCCCTTCATCCCTCTAGTACCTCATCCGTCATCCCCTGTAGTTGTACAAAGATGAGGTAGAAGCCAAGCGCAGAGGCTAGTGTAAAGCCACCAGTAAAGCTCCTCATCCGAGCGAAGAGACCGGGACCCGAGCGAGCCCCGCCAGCAACCTTCGTGGTCGTCGCAGAGGCCGCCTTGGTAGTAGAGGCAGCGGCAGCAGCGGTGGGAGCAGCAGCCCCTGTTGCCTTAGCGGCGGTTGTGCAGAATGCACGGTAGAGACCACGGTTCACGAGTCCACGAGAGATCATACCAATCATCGTAAAAATACCAAAAACCTGGAACAGATCGCTCTCAACGTCCCGACGCTACACTCACTCAGCGACAGTGGGATGATGAGCGTGTATAAGAACGTGATGAGCCACTGCCGCCCGCCAGCAGGGCTCTGCTATAGCTAACCAGGACACCACCCTCATACGATCGAGGCTCAGACGCAACAACCAGAGTAGAATGGAAGCTTCTCATGCCAGCTCCACAGTGAAGCGAGAGACGGTTACAAGACGTTACGATCAAGTATAAGGGACCCTGTAGGGGTGGACGAGATATTCCGGTGGGCATCCCTAAGTACAGCACTAGTCCACTGCCAGAGCCGTTCTCGGAGGTCCGCATCACACGTCCACCAGTAGGCGGTATCGTGGTACCAGTCCAAGCGAAGGCCTAGGGGATCGTAGTACCTTAATAAGCTTATGTAAGCTTAGTAAGCTGGTCGCTGGTATGCGCTTCCCGTTCGCGGCCCCGCAGCGGGTAGGGATGCCCGACAAGCACATTGCCTCAGCCATTAGAACCGGGCCCAACGGACGGATGCGACTCCAACGTCCCATTAAGTGCTGATAGAGTAGTTTACAGCGACGAAGCCCCTCAGATGCCATTGACACTAGCGGCAACCAACTCTGCCGAATAGCTAACCCTTGCCTACGCTGGACTACTGTACAACGACGAGGGCTAGCACAGATTATCGACTATTCAAATCATTGCAGACGGCCTCACCCGTCCGTCTGAGCCTCCGAGTCCAGCAAGGGTGCCAGGACCGACAAAGCTCCCTCTCGCGGTGTCGCCGAGAATAAGGAGGGCACATAGAGCTGGTACCAGGCGAAGGGAGTGGTCACGACACCCGGATTAACGGCGTTAACGACGAACTTGGACGGGTACGCAGCCTCCAATCGAGAGGCAAGAGCACGGACGTAGACAGCGTTCGCTAACTTGCTGCTTGCGTAGGCCTGGAAGTAGAGTCCAAAGGACCCGGCGGTGGAATTGAACCGGATACCTTCCGCATAAGAAAAGGCATGTGCTGAGCTCGACACGAAGACTACTCTAGGATGCTGACTTGCCAACATAAGAGGCATGAGCAGCTCCAAAAGATACGCATGCCCGAGGTGGTGCACCGCCATCATCATCTCAATGCCAAGCTCCCCTTCCTCGTACCCGAAAGACATTTTACCGGCATTAAGAAGCGCTGAATCGATCCTCTCTACGCCCAGGTCAGATAGCGACCGCACGAACTCACGGATGGACGAGAAACTGGCCAGATCGAGCGAGGAAGAGGCAGCGACACCGGGTCCTAGAGAGTTCTCTATGCTCTTCAGCCTACCCCGACTACCCCGAGTGCCCAGTACCACACGAGCTCCTCTTTCCGCCATCAGCTTTGCAGCCTCATGGCCGATGCCGCTGGACGCGCCGGTGATGAGTATCGTGGTTCCGGTGAGGTTATCAGGTAGGTCAGAGAAAGCATAATGCTGACGAGAATTGAAGAGGGGCACGCTATTTAAGGCAGTCCGAACTGTGATCGGCAGGAAGCCTCGACTGGTGATCATGTCCAAGGTAGCCAGCATTGTCGCTAACACCACAACAACCACAGCCAAGAGGAGGCTAAGGCAGCTCATGCTGAGGCAGCGAGGGCCGATGGGAGGCATGGAAATGGAGAGGAGACTAGCCTGATGGCCGGCTGCACGATGGGCTTCTTGACGCGAGGAATGGCCTGGTCCCTCCAGGAACTTTCTCGGAGGAACGAGGACCGAGGACCGACCCCCCGCCCCAACGAAGAAGAGAGAAGGAAGGATAAGGCCGTAATACAGCCTAAAAGCGCCCTTGTGCATCCACAGCGTCACAGCGATACACACGGGTACACATAGAGCTACTCGACAAACCCGGACACGAAGGTTGAGCACTAACACAACATCATAGCTTCCAGAACAAGGGAAACCCAAGAAGAAACAAATAAGCTTTGATATTTACTCGTCCAGCATCAATGACCCCGTGGGTGCTTCTCCTTTAGCATCGGTATGGACCTTCCTGAGTACGGTTTTAGTCCATTCCCAAAACTCATTCCTCATAGTATCGTTACAGGTCCACCAGTAAGCAGAGTCCTTCTGCCAATCACCACGGTATCCCACTGGGAGGTAGTATCTGATAAAAACGATCGTTAAAACCCCATGAGGTACCGAACAACGACGACGCTGATACCGCACCGTCCCCAAATCAACTTACCCATCGCCAGTGATATTCTTTCCCACAGCAGGAAGTAGAAGAGGCATGGCGCCCTCTGTTGTGTTGTAAGCAATGAAATGAGGCAGATAAAAGTTTGCCACGCTGAAGTGAGTAGCCACACACCCTGGATGGGCGGTGTTAACTACGAACTTGCCCGGGTACTTCTCCTCCAGACGAGCCGACAGCTCTCTGGTATATAGAATGTTCGCAAGCTTACTATTACCGTAAGCCAGCCACTCTGAGAAAGTATCGGCGGTCACGTTGTAGCGCAGTCCTTCATGGTAAGTGTATAGATGGGCCGCACTGCCGGTAATAACAACTCTAACCTCGCCGGGCCTCCTCAGTAGCATTGGAGTGAGCAGCTCGAAGAGGTAAGCGTGGCCGAGATGATGAGCGGCTAGCATCAACTCGACGCCGTCCTTGTTGGTGCCGTACTCGGTAATCAGTTTACCGGCATTCAACAGGACGATATCGAAATGGTCAATACCAGCCTTGGGAAGGGAATCAACAAAAGTCCTGACACTGTCGTAGTTGGAGAGATCCAAGGGTGCAGGGGCCAAGACCTGACCTGGGATAGAGGAGGTTATTTTATCCAACCTCTCTCGGCTGCCTCGGATACCCACGACCACTTCAGCACCGCGAGAAGCAAGAATCCTGGCAGACTCAAAGCCAATACCACTGGAGGCTCCTGTGATGAGTACCACTTTATCAGATAAATCATTTGGTATATCATACTGTGTGAAATCCTCATAGTGCTTGAAATTTGTTATCGGGAACGTTACGGCCATCTGGCGCAGCCCTACAGGCCACGTCCTGGGAGAGAAGTCCGAGTCCACGTAGAAGAACATCGCCGACAACGCGGCGAGTACCGGGACGAAGATTAAGCTTGCTGTACGAAGGAAACTCATGAGGAGGTTCAACAGACTGAGTAAGAACCCTATCGTTTAACATCATGACTCGGTCCCATTCGACGGACAAATCCTAAGTTGACCCTGGTCCGAAACACTACAAGCATGGAGAGATGCCGTCGCACTTGCGTCAATTGTGCGCAGTGGGACAACGTCGCCGCTGAGAAGCAGTCTGGCTGCGGAAAGTGAGCCGCAACCTCTCATCCGAGCACACAGGTTTGCGTTTGTAATATACGCCAACCTCTCCTCTTTATAGCACAAGACCACACCTAGCTGTCTTTGAAGACAATCCGACGCCCAAAGGATCTAGCGTAATCACACTGGTGTCCGCCGACATATTCAACGACTTACTAGCGAGCCTTCAGCTTTTCGTACGATACGACCCACAAGGGGGACAGGGAGAAGGGCCTGCGATGCGGATCACAGAGTCCCTTCGTGCAGGGAATTTGCACTGTCTACATGACACAATTGTGCGGGGTGCCCACTAGCTTCTGTGGTCTGATGGATGGCCGAGAGTGGACCTCGCGCACAGGTTGTGTGCGTCACCTGTCTCTCTGTCTATCTCTGATCCCTTGGGTACTTGCTTTGGTCGGGCCGAGCCATGGACAGTCTTTGATTCGTACAACCCAAGTCTGAGTCGTGGTAGGCCCCACCATCAAGCTTACGCCTCAGTAGTTACTTATTGATCTTGAGACTTTATAGCATCTTCTGAAAGCCGCTTTCATGAGGCGGGGCCCGGTCAAACTCGAACAGCTCTATCATACTAGGGCCTCGTCATCACCTCCAACCCTTTCGACCACTAATTCTGTCCGCCCTTTCGCTCACTTTGAGCCCAGTTTACTCGCGTTCTACTACTACATTCCCAACAACGAGATGATGCGAATGCTATCGTGGTCGTAACGGTCCTGAACGATGAGGACTGCTCAGCAACGAGGACCGAAGGGCACGAGTTGACTGAACACGTTAATGCCAGTTGATCAGAGGAAAGCAAGCCCTCTGCCGCCATCAACCGAGGATGACAGTGTACAATGGCATAAGAGTAGCATATGGCAAACACGAGTAGGTCCCCAATGACCAGGTGTACTTATGACCTGTAGAGGGACGGCTTTAGCGACTATTGAAGTAGCTTAAGCTCGAAGAAGATAAATGTTGCGCGAGCACCGAAAAACCCGCCGATAAACGGTGGCTTGAGGTACGACGATAGATCAACCCTCTTATGAACCGCATGCTTTGGTGACACTCGTCTGACTGTTGCTAGCCCAGCATCAATGACCCCTTAGGTGCTTCTCCTTTAGCATCGGTATGGACCTTCCTGAGTACGGTTTTAGTCCATTCCCAAAACTCATTCCTCATAGTATCGTTACAGGTCCACCAGTAGGCAGAGTCCTTCTGCCAATCACCACGGTATCCCACTGGGAGGTAGTATCTAACAAAAACGATCGTTGATCCCCATGAGGTACCGAATCGCGACGTCGACGCTGATACCGCACCATCCCCAAATCAACTCACCCATCGCCAGTGATATTCTTCCCCACAGCAGGAAGTAGAAGAGGCATGGCGCCCTCTGTCGTGTTGTAAGCAATGAAATGAGGTAACAATGAAACCACGAAGGTGATGTTACTAGCCACAAACCCTGGATGAGCGGCGTTCACTACAAACTTGCCCGGATACCTCTCCTCCAGTCGAGCCGACAACTCTCTTGCGTACAGGATATTCGCGAGTTTACTGTTACCGTAAGCCATCAATGGCAAGAATGTGTTGGCAGTCTCCGTGTAGCGTAGTCCTTCACGGTACGCGAGCACATGGAAGGAGCTAGAGGTAATGACGACTCTAACTTCGCCAGGGCTCCTCAGTAGCATTGGAGTGAGCAGCTCGAAGAGGTAAGCGTGGCCGAGATGATGAGCGGCTAGCATCGACTCGACGCCGTCCTTGTAGGCCTCGCAAGTTTCGCACCACTTGCCGGCATTCAACAGGACGATATCGAAATGGTCGATACCAGCCTTGGGAAGGGAATCAACAAAAGTCCTGAAACTGTCGTAGTCGGAGAGATCCAAGGGTGCAGGGGCCAAGACCTGACCTGGGATGGAGGAGGTTATTTTACCCAACCTCTCTCGGCTGCCTCGGATACCCACGACCACTTTAGCACCGCGGGAAGCAAGAATCCTGGCAGACTCAAAACCAATACCACTGGAGGCTCCTGTGATGAGTACCACTTTATCAGATAAATCATTTGGTATATCATACTGTGTGAAATCCTCATAGTGCTTGAAATTTGTCATCGGGAATGTGACGGCCATCTGGCGCAGCCCTACAGGCCACGTCCTGGGAGAGAAGTCCGAGTCAACGTAGAAGAACATCGCCGACAACGCGGCGAGTACGGGGACGAAGACCAAGCTTGCTGTACGAAGGAAAGTCATGAGCTGATCCAACAGCCTACAAGGGAAGCTGCCATTCAATATAGAGCTACTACCACCGAGTAACTCTATCAGTTCGACAAATCTTGGCTTTACTCTGAGTGAAACCAGCAAGAAGAAGGAGGGATTTTGTGCTACGTCCTGACAGGAGCTGCCCCTGCAGCGCAGCTCAGCTAGGAAACTAGAGTCCCGGCCGAGTTGGTGGCCAGACGGTTCATTGCCGCCTTATCCAGTACCGTGGTCAAGGCGCCACTTGGTAGCAATCCTACGCGGACGGGAATTACCGCGCGGAGTCGATGCGCGCACAACAGGTGCGCACGAGCAAGAGTACGAGGAAGTCGCAGTAGCTCACTGTGGCTCGATGTTAGAGCATATCAGTAGGTACTGAAGCGGAACGTTATAACTGTGGTGGCGCCGGTTGCGAGCTCGACTCAGCCGTCCGCTCCCTGGATGTGGAGGTTGGATACTAGAGACTGCTGACTCGACCCAGACCGGGCATGAGTCGGGCAGCTCTCGTGTCCTACTGAACCGTGGTGGTTTTCAACTACTAATTGGCAGCAGACACAGGCTACTGCCCGGTTGCTGGCTCCGGCACTGATGAAGATGAAGCAGGTCAGGGCAGAGCCACTCATGGCTCATACTCCCAACCTCCGCATCATAGGAGTTTCGAGCGGCAGGATAGCAACTCTGGCCTGATTCGAGACTGAATCTTCCATCCGTTTAATAAGGGAGGTCACGCTTCAATGCAATTACACTTGCAATGAATCTTGGTACTAACAAGGGCGGAACGCTTCAGGCCAGTGAATATACTCGGCTGGAGTGTCGAAGAAGTGGAGAGAAATAACATACAGCCAGACAGGAAGGGACTAGCACACAGGGCGGTAGACGTGCCGCCAGCATCGATGCGTTAGACGAGCATGATTGCACCACTAGGAGTACGAAGACTGTCACTGAGTCAACACGAAAGGACCACTTTACCCGGGGGATGAAAAACTCTCCATAACCTACGACGAATAATAACAGTGTTTAATGGCATGAAAATACGATGTAACCGAGAGAGGTAATAAGCAGGTATACCGTCCCACTGCCGAGACCCGATAGCAGGGCCTGTTGGAGGAGCTCAAGCTTGGAAAAAAGACTGCTGTGTTGTAGCCGGTCACAGAGCGTCTGATGCGCAGTTGAATGGCGGGTCGAAGCGGGGATGGACTGAACTTCCCGTAAACCGCATGCTTTGCTGACACTCGTCTGACTGTTACTAGCCCAGCATCAATGACCCCATGGGTGCTTCTCCTTTAGCATCGGTATGGACCTTCCTGAGTACGGTTTTAGTCCATTCCCAAAACTCATTCCTCATAGTATCGTTACAGGTCCACCAGTAGGCAGAGTCCTTCTGCCAATCACCACGGTATCCCACTGGGAGGTAGTATCTAATAAAAACGAGCATCGATCCCCATAATGAACCGAATCGCGACGACGACGCTGATACCGCACCATCCCCAAATCAACTTACCCATCGCCAGTGACATTCTTTTCCACAGCTGGGCGCAAAAGAGGCATGGCGCCCTCTGTTGTGTTGTAAGCAATGAAATGAGGTAAATGCACCATTCCTGTGGCGAGGCTACTAGCCACACACCCTGGATGGGCGGTGTTAACTACGAACTTGCCCGGATACTTCTCCTCCAGACGAGCCGACAGCTCTCTGGTATATAAAATGTTGGCAAGCTTACTATTGGAATAAGTCACAACTGGGGAGAAAGTATCGGCAGTCACGTTGTAGCGCACTCCTTCACGGTACGTAAACAGATGGAAGGAGCTAGAGGTAATGACGACTCTAACCTCGCCAGGGCTCCTCAGTAGCATTGGAGTGAGCAGCTCGAAGAGGTAAGCGTGGCCGAGATGATGAGCGGCTAGCATCGACTCGACGCCGTCCTTGTAGGCCTCGCAAGTTTCGCACCACTTGCCGGCATTCAACAGGACGATATCGAAATGGTCGATACCAGCCTTGGGAAGGGAATCAACAAAAGTCCTGAAACTGTCGTAGTCGGAGAGATCCAAGGGTGCAGGGGCCAAGACCTGACCTGGGATAGAGGAGGTTATTTTATCCAACCTCTCTCGGCTGCCTCGGATACCCACGACCACTTTAGCACCGCGGGAAGCAAGAATCCTGGCAGACTCAAAACCAATACCACTGGAGGCTCCTGTGATGAGTACCACTTTATCAGATAAATCATTTGGTATATCATACTCTGTATAATCCTCATAGTGCTTGAAATTTGTTAATGGTAGTGTGACGGCCATCTGACGTAAAACAACCGGCCACGTCCCGGGAGGGAGACTCAAGTCCACGTAAAAATAAGTTGATAACAACGCGAGTAAGGGGACGAATATCAAGCTTGCTGTACGAAGGGAACTCATCGGAGGATCCAAAAGCCTGTGAGATCGGGCAATCACTCAGTGTCGAGTCATCAGGGCCCGGTGACCCTACCCATCTGACGACCGCACGTTCAATCGGGCTCAACAAAGCACGGGAGATTTACCAACAAAGTACACGCGCATGAAGATAACGCTGCCCCCGCCGGCTATGGAGCCTATTCATCACACGGTCTTCTCTGTCGATACTAAGCATCGCCAACACTATACGAAATCTTCCCCCAGATACTTGTGGCCTTTACGTGGCGATTTCACGATGGCTTTGCCAGACTTTCCACTCCAGCAGCGACGAAGTGTATCCCACCCAATCGAAGGCTTCAACAGAATAAGATTCTACTCAGCACAACCCCTGATGGGAGGCGTGGTACGTCATAACAGAAGCTAGGAGCGGTCACACAGGGAGAATAGCAATACTCTTCCACAGACGCCCTCGGCAGGGTGAACCATTCCCTGGGCTCAATTGCTCAACGATGACGACGGCGATGGATTTTCTTGACTCGACACGCAAAACCAATCTCATCGGAGGATACTTAGTCTCCTCTCTGATAATGGGGTAAATAATGAAAACCGTGATGTGAACGAACCTTATCAAAAGGTATCGCCTTAAACGAATGATGACAGCAGTACAACGAAGCCGACACGAGTAGGTCTCCAATGGACAGGTGTACTTATGACCTGCATGGGAACGCCTCAGCGATGATTGAAGTAGCTTAAGCTCAGGAAAACCGTTGATGCAGCCGAACATGAACGCGCTGATACACCGTTAAACGGCAGGCCGAAGCACACAAGTGGACGAAACTTTTTATGAACCGCATGCTTTGCTGACACTCGTCTGACTGTTGCTAGCCCAGCATCAATGACCCCATGGGTGCTTCTCCTTTAGCATCGGTATGGACCTTCCTGAGTACGGTTTTAGTCCATTCCCAAAACTCATTCCTCATAGTATCGTTACAGGTCCACCAGTAGGCAGAGTCCTTCTGCCAATCACCACGGTACCCAATAGGCAGATAGTATCTGAGACGCACGAAAACCATAGCCACCCGCGGAAGTCCCCAGTAATCCCCAACGAGGGAGAGGACCCCAGCCCCCTTGATGGTATCAACAAAAGCACGAAGTATGCGATACAAACCTACCCGTCTCCATCAGCCTTGAAGTCGACTGCGGGAGCCAGTAATGATACCGCTCCTTCCGTAGCATTGTAGGTAAGAAGGTGGGGCAAGTCACTAACGAATCCTCCCAAATCCGTGGACACGAAGCCAGGATGAACTGCGTTTACTTTGAACTTGTTGGGGTACTTCCTCTCAAGGCGGGCCGAGAGTTCCCTTGTGTAGAGCAGGTTAGCGAGCTTACTATGCCCATAAGCGGGCAAGGGGTCGAAGTTGATGGCGTCGAGGGTGTAGAGTATACCCTCTGGGTAGGTGAAGAGGTGGGCCGAGCTGCCAGTGATAGCCACTCTTATTTGGCCAGGGCTCTTCAGTAGCAGGGGAGTAAGCAACTCGAAGAGGTAAGCATGACCAACATGCTGACTGGAGAACATCAACTCGATACCCTCCTTGTTGCTGCCGTAGGTTTGGAGCCACTTGCCGGCGTTCAACAGGACGATATCGAAATGGTCAATACCAGCCTTGGGAAGGGAATCAACAAAAGTCCTGACACTGTCGTAGTTGGAGAGATCCAAGGGTGCAGGGGCCGAGACCTGACCTGGGATAGAGGAGGTTATTTTATCCAACCTCTCTCGGCTGCCTCGGATACCCACGACCACTTTAGCACCGCGGGAAGCAAGAATCCTGGCAGACTCAAAACCAATACCACTGGAGGCTCCTGTGATGAGTACCACTTCATCAGATAAATCATTTGGTATATCATACTGTGTGAGCTGGGGTTTGAAGTTCGTAAGAGGAGACGTGTCAGCCATCTGACGTACCCAGACCCCCAACCTTCCCACATCCACATAGAAAAACGTCGCCGCCAGTACGGCCAGGAGGGGGACGGCGACCAAGCTTACGGCACGACGAAGACCCATTGAGGGATCGATGATAACACCCTGAAAAGATCAGCCAGCGGCAAGACACAGAGAGGGCACCCTGCAGATGATACAGTTCACTGAGGTCGATGAAACTTAGACATGCCAGAAACGAAAGAATTGACTCAGAACAGCTACGTCCATGGCTTATCCCTAGGCCTGCAGGGCCGATTGGCTCCCACTGGGACGACTGAGTTGACTACGAACTCACCTCTGTTACCCTTCGAGTGTACTCTTGAGTGATTAGGGCTGAGGTTTCCAGTATCCGTTCGATGTCTCAGCCCGCATGAGACGTGACGTGACGCGCCCCGCTCAGCACGCAGGCGCGAGCGCTTCGAGAGAATGTGGCGACCTGCCGGTCGTCGCCTTGGCCAGCAGGTTGAAAGATCACAACTCACCAGCCTCCTCGAGGACCCTCAGGGCGATTCAATAGTTCAAGAGCAGCGTTCCAACCCTCCTAGTGGTTTTAGAGGATTCCTGGTGGCCCATCACTCGTCAGTTCTACCAGCCTCGCTCTCTTATGGGGAGAGAATGAGGGGTGAGTTCTCAGAGGCGCTCGTCAGATCAGGGTTCGGCCCGTCAGTGCACATGCATACATGTAATTCGATCAATCTGTGAGAAATAATTATCTATGATCATAGTCCTCTTCTCCTATATCGAATCATATCGGCCTATCGAGTGCGCCAGTCGCGGGCTGGTCCTACTATCGGTGTACTTCCACGACTCCCGAGGTTGCGGAGTAATGATGGGAGGCTGGACTAGAGGGCGCACAGAGAGGGGAGGCTACATTGCAGAGGCGACCACCGTCAAATATCTTATAAACACAGTCAGAAACGCAGGATGGGTTACGTTCTCACATCCAGCTTGACGAAGAAGAGACAGTCCCCCCAGTACCGCGAGGGACCCAACCACTGGCCCGGATCGGACCTCGTCCTCGACAGGACGAGCACAAATGCCTACTACCTGCTTGAACAACATAAACGCGGCACTCTTATCACTGTGTATGAATAAAGTGCTCGGGGGGACTGCCTCGATCGATCAGACTGGCAACGCGGATCTCGAGAGAGCTAGAAAAGGCATTCCGCCTGCTGGAGTGGCGCGAAATATCATAAGAATAGCTATGACAGCACCCCCTCGGAGCGAAAATCAAAGTAAGATATTACAGTCTTCTACAAATCAATTCAATCGACTGTTGTGTGATATCGAGTTAGAAGATCCGCGAACAGATACATCACCGTCTTTCAGAATGCTGCGGCAAGCGCAGAGATGACCAGGGGAGAAACTGTCCATAGACAGAGCGATAGTGGCTCGGGACATGAGAATAGATCCGAGACTCCCTGGCGTGGCCCGCATGGTATCCACTCGTCACTCGTCCAGCATCAATGACCCCTTGGGTGCTTCTCCTTTAGCATCGGCATGGACCTTCCTGAGTACGGTTTTAGTCCATTCCCAAAACTCATTCCTCATAGTATCGTTACAGGTCCACCAGTAAGCAGAGTCCTTCTGCCAATCACCACGGTATCCCACTGGGAGGTAGTATCTGATGAAAACAGAATCCGTAGCAATCACTGGAGGCGACATCGGTCATCCCAATCAACAAAGGATGTCATCGACCCACTAAGGGTGTTCAGATGCAGAGACAACAGTGGATGATCCTACCCATCTCCATCAGCCTCGGTGTCAACTGCGGGGCGCAACAGCGTCACGGCTCCCTGCGTAGCGTCGTAAGTCATAATTCTCGGGAATTTGCTCAGGAGTGGTCCCAAATTCGTGGACACCATACCCGGATGAACCGCGTTCACTTTGAACTTGTTGGGATACTTCTCCTCAAGGCGAGACGAGAGTTCCCTCGTGTAGAGAAGGTTGGCGAGTTTGCTATTCCCATACGCCGGCATGGGCTTGAAGGACTCCTTGGTCACGTTGTAGCGTATACCTTCTGGATAGGAGAACACGTGGGCCGAACTGCCGGTGATGACGACTCTAACCTCGCCAGGGCTCCTCAGTAGCATTGGAATAAGCAACTCGAAGAGGTAAGCGTGGCCGAGATGATGAGCGGCTAGCATCGACTCGACGCCGTCCTTGTTGGCCTCGCAAGTTTCGCACCACTTGCCGGCATTCAACAGGACGATATCGAAATGATCAATACCAGCCTTGGGAAGGGAACCAACAAAAGTCCTGACACTGTCGTAGTCGGAGAGATCCAAGGGTGCAGGGGCCAAGACCTGACCTGGGATGGAGGAGGTTATTTTATCCAACCTCTCTCGGCTGCCTCGGATACCCACGACCACTTTAGCACCGCGGGAAGCAAGAATCCTGGCAGACTCAAAACCAATACCACTGGAGGCTCCTGTGATGAGTACCACTTTACCAGATAAATCATTTGGTATATCATACTCTGTAAAATCCTGGTAGTGCCAGATATTGGTAATTGGGAAGGCCGCCGTCGTTTGACGGAACCAGAACCTCAAGGTATCCCTTGGGAGGTACATTGCTCCTGCAGCCACAAAAGCAGGTACCACAAGAAAGCGAGGGTTCTCCGCAAGGATACGGAGATATTCCATTTATAAAACACTGGAATAAAACTGCTTGCAGTGCTTCTTTCCCGTAGACACGCTGCGCAACCACTTGCACACAGAGTATGCGTAATGTGCGGGAAAATGATGATAGGCCTGTTAAACGTAATAGAAGTCTGCTCCTATGTGTGAAACACTTTTTCCAGGGGCTGGAGCGGGCGGGCCCTAGACAGGAGAATCGGGGAAGATAGTGGGACGAGAGCCCCATCTATCAGCCCAGCATCAATGACCCCTTGGGTGCTTCTCCTTTAGCATCGGTATGGACCTTCCTGAGTACGGTTTTAGTCCATTCCCAAAACTCATTCCTCATAGTATCGTTACAAGTCCACCAGTAGGCAGAGTCCTTCTGCCAATCACCACGGTACCCGATAGGCAGATAGTATCTGATAAACATACCGAAACATTAACGTGAGTCCAACCCAGCTCGAAGCAGTCGCTATAGGGATGACTTCATGCTCATCAATCACAGGGACGAGAGAATCCCCAACGTCGACGAGTTCTCCGGCCAACGCACATCTACTGAAGCCCAACTTCTGGTTGCATCACCAGCGTAGTTGAGAGAGAGGGCACGGTGCCCCGTTGCCAAACCTACCCGCCGCCTTGGTCGTCATGAGCAATAGCTGGCCCCAAGGTCGTCATGGCCCCGGCATTCACGTCATACATCACGAAGTGCGGAGCCTTCTCTTCGGTTACAGGGACTCGCACGAACCCTGGATGGACCGCATTCACCACAAACTTCCCAGGATAGGACTCTTCGAGGTGAGCAGAAAGCTCTCTAGTGTAGAGTAGGTTCGCCAGCTTACTGTTGGCATAAGCAGTGAACGGGGAGAAATCCTCTCGCAGAATGTCATAACGTATACCCTCGCTATATGACCAGATGTGAGCGACGCTAGAGGTAATGACGACTCTAACCTCGCCAGGGCTCCTCAGTAGCATTGGAGTGAGCAGCTCGAAGAGGTAAGCGTGGCCGAGATGATGAGTAGCTAGCGTCGACTCGATGCCTTCCTTGTTGGTGCTGTACTGCGTGACCAGTCTACCGGCGTTGAAAAGGGCAATATCGAAATGGTCAATACCAGCCTTCGATAGTGCTTTAACGAAGCTTCTTATACTGTCGTAGTCGGAGAGATCCAAGGGTGCAGGGGCCAAGACCTGACCTGGGATAGAGGAGGTTATTTTATCCAACCTCTCTCGGCTGCCTCGGATACCCACGACCACTTTAGCACCGCGGGAAGCAAGAATCCTGGCAGACTCAAAACCAATACCACTGGAGGCTCCTGTGATGAGTACCACTTTATCAGATAAATCATTTGGTATATCATACTCTGTAAAGTCCTTATAGTGTATGAAATTTGTTATTGGGAACGTTACGAACATCTGACGTAACAAAACCGGCCACGCCTTGAGAGGTGTGTCCGACTCCACGTAGAAGAACATCGCTGCCCACGCGACGAGTAGGGGGACGACGACCAAGCTTGCTGTACGGCGGAAACTCATTGAGAGACTCAACAGCTTTCAACCGGTTCATACTCGAAGTCGACATTGGTGCAACCTAGCTCAATAGCAATGGCAAGTCTGAAGAGGTGACGCTGCCGCGGTGTGGCCCCGTAGGCGCGTGACGCAATCTAACATAATCCCAGGGGAAAACATGGAGCGTCACCAGTGAGATTCACCAGTCACCGTCACCAATGGACCCTGCCGGAGGTATAGGAGACAGGAAGGGTGGATTCAGATGAGGACGCCCAACTTACGGTGCGTCAGCTCAGATACTCGGTGGTGTTTCATCATCAGATGTATCGAACACGGACTGATGTAGAATTGAGACATGCGTTTGCTCCAGGAGAGCCCCATAAGAGGGTAAGACGAGGTGAGTCTGCCAATGCTCTCAGCGAACGCACGTTGCCGCCAATCCTTGTGATAGGGAGTGACCTCAACGAGGAGAGTGCCCCATTCTTCCCTTTATGCTGCCCTTTACTGGGCAAACCGCTGGGCGAGTTGGCATCTTGCATGCAGGCTGAACCGGTTCTGAATCCTGCAGTCACTGACGGCATTCGTTCAATACACAGTTACTCTCGGCGGACGTGGTAGTGTGCTAGATTTGCCGTTGGGACCGCTCTTCAAATTTCTAGCTACAGTGGGTCATTCAGATACCCTATTCACCGAAGAAAAGGCGAATCACATCTTCTATTACGATCGGTTCGGTAGGACACCCCCAGGGTGTCACCCTGGCACATGTGCGATGCCTCCACTCTCAGAGTCCGTTACACCTCGTCAATGCTTGAATCAGTCGCGCGTAAAGGATCGCTCGAAACCTAGCGCACAGCACTCTTGCGCTAGAGTGTCTCATACCGCGGCAAAATCGGAGACGGAAAGCTAAGATGAAATTAATCGACCGATATTCCCGTCGCTACTCCCAACGATTGAACCAGAGCACCACAATGCTCTCGGGATGATACAGACATTCTAGGGGCGGGAACACCCCAAAAACGAAGTGACGACCGTGGGGCAACATTCAACGAAGGTTTCAAATGAATCGGTACAAGTCGGAGTTACACCTCGCTAAGCATGAGGGACCCCTCGATAGGATGACTATCCCTCACCGCACTGTGAACCTTCTTCAGCGTGTTGCGTGTCCAATCCCAGAGCTCATGGCGCATCGTCTCATTGCAGGTCCACCAATGGGCCGTATCTCGCTCCCAGTCCGCACGGAGTCCCACCGGGACATAGTACCTGATAGGCGAGGGCGAGCGTACCCCAAGACAACTGAGAAATCTGGCCAAGCGAAGGACTCACCCGTCCGTGGCGACTTGAGCATCAACAGCCGGCCTGAGAAGCGGCATAGCACCAAGAGTCGCGTTGTACGCAAGCCAGCTGGGAAAACTCTTGACAAATTTTGAGAAATCTGTGTGAACTGCCCCTGGATGGGCGACGTTAACTATGATCTTGTTGGGGTGGCTCTTGCCAAAGCGCCTGACGAGCTCGCGACCGAAGAGGATGTTGGCGAGTTTACTAGTCCCATAGGCCGCGCTGGATACGAAGGCATCCGCAGTAACGTTGTATCGAATACCCTCAGGATATGACCACATATGGGAAACGCTGGCAGTGATGACCACTCGTACCTGTCCTGGGGCCCTCAGCACTAATGGAGTGAGCAACTCGAAGAGGTAGGCGTGACCGAGATGATGAGTAGCCATCATCCACTCTATACCATCGGGGTTAGCAACGTAAGTCTCAGCTCGTTTGCCTGCATTCAACAGGAGAATATCGAAATGGTCAATACCAGCCTTCGATAGTGCTTTAACAAAGCTTCTTATACTGTCATAGTTGGAGAGATCCAAGGGTGCAGGGGCCAAGACCTGACCTGGGATAGAGGAGGTTATTTTATCCAACCTCTCTCGGCTGCCTCGGATACCCACGACCACTTTAGCACCGCGGGAAGCAAGAATCCTGGCAGACTCAAAACCAATACCACTGGAGGCTCCTGTGATGAGTACCACTTTATCAGATAAATCATTTGGTATATCATACTCTGTAAAGTCCTTATAGTGTATGAAATTTGTTATTGGGAACGTTACGAACATCTGACGTAACAAAACCGGCCACGCCTTGAGAGGTGTGTCCGACTCCACGTAGAAGAACATCGCTGCCCACGCGACGAGTAGGGGGACGACGACCAAGCTTGCTGTACGGCGGAAACTCATTGAGAGACTCAACAGCTTTCAACCGGTTCATACTCGAAGTCGACATTGGTGCAACCTAGCTCAATAGCAATGGCAAGTCTGAAGAGGTGACGCTGCCGCGGTGTGGCCCCGTAGGCGCGTGACGCAATCTAACATAATCCCAGGGGAAAACATGGAGCGTCACCAGTGAGATTCACCAGTCACCGTCACCAATGGACCCTGCCGGAGGTATAGGAGACAGGAAGGGTGGATTCAGATGAGGACGCCCAACTTACGGTGCGTCAGCTCAGATACTCGGTGGTGTTTCATCATCAGATGTATCGAACACGGACTGATGTAGAATTGAGACATGCGTTTGCTCCAGGAGAGCCCCATAAGAGGGTAAGACGAGGTGAGTCTGCCAATGCTCTCAGCGAACGCACGTTGCCGCCAATCCTTGTGATAGGGAGTGACCTCAACGAGGAGAGTGCCCCATTCTTCCCTTTATGCTGCCCTTTACTGGGCAAACCGCTGGGCGAGTTGGCATCTTGCATGCAGGCTGAACCGGTTCTGAATCCTGCAGTCACTGACGGCATTCGTTCAATACACAGTTACTCTCGGCGGACGTGGTAGTGTGCTAGATTTGCCGTTGGGACCGCTCTTCAAATTTCTAGCTACAGTGGGTCATTCAGATACCCTATTCACCGAAGAAAAGGCGAATCACATCTTCTATTACGATCGGTTCGGTAGGACACCCCCAGGGTGTCACCCTGGCACATGTGCGATGCCTCCACTCTCAGAGTCCGTTACACCTCGTCAATGCTTGAATCAGTCGCGCGTAAAGGATCGCTCGAAACCTAGCGCACAGCACTCTTGCGCTAGAGTGTCTCATACCGCGGCAAAATCGGAGACGGAAAGCTAAGATGAAATTAATCGACCGATATTCCCGTCGCTACTCCCAACGATTGAACCAGAGCACCACAATGCTCTCGGGATGATACAGACATTCTAGGGGCGGGAACACCCCAAAAACGAAGTGACGACCGTGGGGCAACATTCAACGAAGGTTTCAAATGAATCGGTACAAGTCGGAGTTACACCTCGCTAAGCATGAGGGACCCCTCGATAGGATGACTATCCCTCACCGCACTGTGAACCTTCTTCAGCGTGTCGCGTGTCCAATCCCAGAGCTCATGGCGCATCGTCTCATTGCAGGTCCACCAATGGGCCGTATCTCGCTCCCAGTCCGCACGGAGTCCCACCGGGACATAGTACCTGATAGGCGAGGGCGAGCGTACCCCAAGACAACTGGGAAATCTGGCCAAGCGAAGGACTCACCCGTCCGTGGCGACTTGAGCATCAACAGCCGGCCTGAGGAGCGGCATAGCACCAAGAGTCGCGTTGTACGCAAGCCAGCTGGGAAAACTCTTGACAAATTTTGAGAAATCTGTGTGAACTGCCCCTGGATGGGCGACGTTAACTATGATCTTGTTGGGGTGGCTCTTGCCAAAGCGCCTGACGAGCTCGCGACCGAAGAGGATGTTGGCGAGTTTACTAGTCCCATAGGCCGCGCTGGATACGAAGGCATCCGCAGTAACGTTGTATCGAATACCCTCAGGATATGACCACATATGGGAAACGCTGGCAGTGATGACCACTCGTACCTGTCCTGGGGCCCTCAGCACTAATGGAGTGAGCAACTCGAAGAGGTAGGCGTGACCGAGATGATGAGTAGCCATCATCCACTCTATACCATCGGGGTTAGCAACGTAAGTCTCAGCTCGTTTGCCTGCATTCAACAGGAGAATATCGAAATGGTCAATACCAGCCTTCGATAGTGCTTTAACAAAGCTTCTTATACTGTCATAGTTGGAGAGATCCAAGGGTGCAGGGGCCAAGACCTGACCTGGGATAGAGGAGGTTATTTTATCCAACCTCTCTCGGCTGCCTCGGATACCCACGACCACTTTAGCACCGCGGGAAGCAAGAATCCTGGCAGACTCAAAACCAATACCACTGGAGGCTCCTGTGATGAGTACCACTTTATCAGATAAATCATTTGGTATATCATACTGTGTGAAATCCTCTTCATGTGCTCTGTTGCAGTATCGGCAACTGTTGAGAGCCGCCATACACCGTAGAGTATGGCAACCAGTAACACGAGGATGGACACTATAGTAGGGAGGATGGACATGAGGAGGACGGGGAAGAACACGGGTATCCCTGTTGGAGATGTCACGGCATACTCGCGGCTTGGACACCACGTAATGGACTGCTCAAGCTCGAATTGTCGAAGATGCCCCAGTTAGGTGACAAGGCCCTCAACAAAATTCATCACTAGACTCTCCTGGAGCCAGCTAGAACCGCGGCAATCAGAAATTTGGCACTCCAAAAGTTGAAAATCGAAATGTTCAACGTACTCCAGGATCTCGCAGCAATTTTGTCTCGGGCAATTGTCTTCGACACGACCGCGAGCAGTCGGGAACAAACGCACAACACTGTTGCGTTACCCGTATCGTGCTGCCACGGTTAAGAACAAGAGCTTGAACGCTGAGATGATGGCGGGGCAGGTATATGGTGTACTCACTGTTGTTATACATGATTGAGCACTCAAAAAACGAAAACGACGTCTAGAAAAGTGAATGCCCTTCCGTCTTGGAACGTAGTGATGTCAATAAGCTCCAAAGTCTCTTCATAAGCAATGGAATTTCACACCAACGTAGAGCGAAAACCTCAGAAAAACTCGATTAAACTCAGTACTATTAAAATGTA